>VWZE01017116.1:133530-227893 GCA_013396675.1 Eubucco bourcierii
TTTTTAGGGCTTGAGGGAGGAAATATAGAGGGGGCAGTTTTCTTCATTTAAAAGGTACTGTCACTGTTAACATCATATTTAAGTATTGGCTTGATAGTGAAATTCAGGTGTGCCCTGGTGAGCCTGCATCTGGGATATTGTGCTCAGTTCTGGGCCCCCCAGGTCAACGAAGACAGAAGGAGTTCAATGCGGAGCCACAAAGATGATTAAGGGAGTGAAACATCTCCCTTATGGGGAGAGGCTGAGGGAACTGGGGCTCTTTAGCTTGGAGAAGAGGAGGCCAAAGGTGACCTCATTAATGTTTATGTGAAGGGTGAGTGTTTGGAGGCCGGAACCAGGCTCTTTTTAGTGATGTTCAGTGATAGGACAAGGGGCAATGGGTGCAAACTGAGGCACAGGAACATAAGGAAGAACTTTGACTGTGAGAGTGACAGCCCTGGAACAGGGTGCTCAGAGTGGTTGTCTAGTTTCCTCCTCTGGAGACAGTCAAAACCTGCTGGAATTTGTTTCTGTGTAACCTACTCTAGGTGATCCTGCTCTGGCAGGAGGGTTGGCTCTCTATAGGTCCTTCCAACCCCTAACCTTCTGTGATGCTGTGATACAAAAGCATATAAAACACGCAGAGAGACATGGTTCCTGAATTCATGGAAATTAAGCCCAAATATGCCTTGTCAAGTGTGGGGAGTTCTTAAGTGGTAGATCCCTGATAGCTCAGAGGTGTATAAGAAGAATAAGGCTTTACTGTGGTTTTATTTTCATAACTGCATTGACTGATAAAATTGTGGTGCAAAAAAAGATTTCTGCTCTGATAGAGGCTTTTAGGCTAAAACTTGTTATTTATGCTGCATCAGCATAACTCTAATCTTGAGTACTGAAACTAAACTTCATAATAAATCTTACTTTTTCAAAAAATCACTTCAATTTTATATAGTGCCAGCTCATGCTTACTGATAAATACCTGGATTTAGTTTAGTTTGTGCTGATGCTTTCCCTGTGCCTGCATAAAGCTCTACTTGCAGTATTTTTCTGTTATCATAGAATGGTCTGGGTTGGAAAGGACCTCCAAAGGTTATCTAGTCCAACCTCTCCCTGCAGTCAGCAGGGGCAGCCTCAACTAGACCAGGTTCCCCAGAGGCCTGTCGAGCTTCACTTTGAATATCTCCAGGGATGGGACCTCAACCACCTCCCTGGGCAACCTGTTCCAGTGTTCCACTACCCTCATAGTAAAGAACCTGTTCCTAACATCCAGTCTAAATCCACTCTTCTCTAGTCTGAAGCCATTGCCTCTCATCCTATCACCACAGACCTTTGTAAACAGTTTACAAAACCTCTGTATCCTTCTTGTAAGCTCCTACTGGAAGGCTGCTATTAGGTCCCCCCAGAGCCGCCTCCTCTCCAGGCTGAACACCCCCAGCTCCCTCAGCCTGTGCTCCAACCCCCTGATCATTTTTGTGGCCCTCCTCTAGACCTTCTCCATCAGGTCCGTGTCTTTCCAATATTGAGGGCTCCAGACCTGAATGCAGTACTCCAGGTGAGGTCTCAACAGAGCAAAGTGGCAGAATCACCTCTCTGTTTGCTGGCAACATTTCTTTTGATGCAGCCCAGGATGTGATTGGCCTTCAGGTTCAATCACCTGAGATGATGCCCAGCCTGATTCGAAACTGAACTCCCTGTCACCACTTGTGTTCCAGGGCTTTATATCCTTTTATTACTTCCTATATAAATGTACAAAAAGCATGTTGGTTTGTGCTGATATATGTAGAGTTTGTACAGCCAGGTAATTCTGGCGTGTCGATAATGGCTACATAATTGGTAGGAAAAGGTATTTTCAAGGCTTTGAGGTAATGGGTTGCAAATACTGAGCGATCTAATCAAGTAGGGGAGTTTTGTAATTATAATGCTTTGCATCAGTCATGTGTCTTTCAAAAACTCTTCTGGTTTTGTGATAGCTTATGTATCCCACTTCACTGGAATACTTCTTGCATATGAACCAGTCATCAGAAATCATCAGGATGTGTAGGGATTAGTTCTTAACTGTTGGTGTTTTTTTTCACATGTGATGAAAGTGATTCTTGAATTACTCTAATTTGCTTTTCTGGCTTGTATTACTGGAAATACTGTGTGCAGCAGGAGTAGGGAGGTGATTGCCTGTACTCAAGACTGGTGAGGCCACACTTCCAGTATTGTGTTCAGTTTTGGGCACCTCATTACAAGAGGGATGTGGAGGTGCTGGAGCAGGTGCAGAGGAGGGCAACGAAGCTGGGGAAGGGCCTGGAGAATAAATCCTATAAGGAGCAACTGAAGGAGCTGAGTGTAGTTTGGAAAAGAGAAGGCTGAAGGGAGACCTCATGACTCTACCTGAAAGGATATTGTAGACGCTGGTGCTGGTATCTTCTCACAGGTAATTAGTGGTAGAACAAGGGGGAATGTCTTCAAACTGCAACAGGGTAGGTTTAGACTGGACATCAGGAAAAAAATTTTCCCAGCAAGAGTGGTCAGGCTGCCCAGAGAGGTGGTGGAGTCACCAGCCCTGGATGTGTTTAAAGGCCGTTTTCATGTGGTGCTTGGGGATATGGTTCAGGGGTGAACTCGGTAGAGTAGGGTTAATGATTGGAATAGTCATGCTTAGGGTCTCTTCCAACCTGAATGATTCTATGATTTACTCTGTAGGTTACCAACTAATTGCATTTAACACATGTTTAGCTGCTTTAACTGATTTAGATTCCTTGATTCTGATTATTTTTTAATTACTTAATAGTTAATGTGGGAAGTAAGTGCCCTTTTTTTGGTTCTATTCCATGTGTAGTGGTGCTAGGGAACTGGAACTGCTGTGCAAAGATGTGTTCTGCAAGCTGTTCCTTAGGCAGCATGAACTTCAGTTATTAAGCAAGTCTTCTATATGGGTGTGTGTTCCACAAATGCTTGTTGTAACACAGTGCCTTAATTAAGCAAGCTGCACTAATACCTTTGCCTTTTAAAGCTCACACTACCACTGTAACTTATTGACTGCAGAAATTTTAAAGAGGATGTGAAACTTCTGGATTTGCATTTTTGTTTTCCCTTTCCCCATGCTTTTTTTGTTGTTAGTTTCTTCTCCCCTTCCAGGTTTCCAAGAAATACAGTTTGAAACTCTTCCCATGTTTCAATTCTTCCCTGCCTAGCCCTACACCCCATATTTCCTACCTTGCCAGACCTTTGGCATTACTTAAGTGAGTCTTAAGAGATTAATGATTTTTCAGCGTCCAAGATAATTGTATAAGTAATAATTATACTCTGGAAGATTGATTGCCATTTTGGCATCTTTGACACAGCAAAACTGCACGCTTTGGGGACATACTTGTGTTTTTTGGTTTGTTTGTTTCTTTCCTAGAACCATGACTGACTTCAGCTCTCAAGTCAAGGCACCATTTGAGCTTAGAAAGTTGAATTGATTTTTAAAGAATTCTTTCCGCCTCTTTTTATCTAACAACTTGTAGGGGAAACCTGGCCCCGTCCTTTGCTCACTGAGTTTAAATGATTTGAGACCCTGCTCTAGGGACATTTTGCTTTTGCTGAATAACATGGAAATGGTTCTTCTTCATGGACTTCTGAAAAATAGTAGAGAAAATGGTGCAAGTAAGATAAGAACTGTTACCCTCTGGTGTAAGGGACTGAGTTGCTACTGTAAGCAGGAACAGAGGCAGTTCCACCTCAACATGAGGAGAAACTTTACAGTGAGAATTACAGAGTACTGGAAGAGGCTGCCCAGAGAGGTTGCAGAGTTGTCTCCTGGAGACTTTCAAAACCTGTCTGGATGCATTCCTGCATGACCAGTCCTAGGTGATCCTGCTTTGGCAAGGGGGTTGGACAAGATGATCTCCGGAGGTCCTTCCCATCCCCTTACCATTCTCCGATTCTGCATTGGGAAGCCTTGACTGTACTTTTCAGTATTTTCTTGTATTCTCTGTGGTTTGGATCTTTTGTAATGTCCTGTGAGAGGCTCTTTAAGTAGACACCTGATGGCTTGAACAAATGAGTAAAACAAAGCATGGAGCAGCTGTTATTCACCCCATTGACAGGTGCTGCACTCCAGCAGAAATGTAAAGCTGTTTTTCACTGAAGATGCAAATTTATTTTTAAGAGATGGAAAGCACATGTCTGTAGTTATTACTCACTATGTTCTTAATAAAAACAGTAGGTAAAATCATCTAGTGCTGATCAAGATTTACAGCCTTGCATGGTTCAACTTAGTGAGATGTTTGTTGTGCCATACTCACCAACACATCTTTCACTTTGTATTACTGTGCTGTTGCTTACAATCATCTGAGACAACTGGATTAGGGGTTTTTTTTAATACTTTGGAGGTTTTGCCTGATGCTGTAACAAGTCACTAAGACTGGATGGTAGCTTGTTTACTTTGTAAATACCTAGGAGTGCAGGCTCTGGAAGAATTGCAGCCTTGAATTGCAAAAAGACAGAATCTGTAACTAATTCACTTACCTGGCCTGTGCACATCCTATTTGTGTCTTTTCCAAAAGAGAATGAGCATGTAACCTCATGAAATTGAAGAAGGCCAAGTGCAAGGTCCTGCACCTGGGTCAACAATTTCAATAATAATAATAAATTATCATTTCCCAAAATACCACTACTGTTACAAGTCAAATCCAGGCCACATTTAAAATTCTATACAGTTAATTTCAACTTTATTTTAGCCAAGATTTTACATCAAGTGGCAACAACGTGCATTTTGGAGCCTGTAAAGCTGTTTAGAAGTAGAAAATGTTTTTACTCCACCTCAACTATTTGAAATTTAAAAAGTATTGAAAATTCTGTACTTTCTCTGACAGGCAATGTGAGTTTGACCCTTTCTTTCAAGAAGACTTCATTCTTGCAAAGGGCAACAAAGAAAGAGCTTCTCAGTAATCCATTTGAGCAAGTTACCGAAGTGGTTTTCAGAAGCTGCAGAAAGGGAAAACCTGTGATTCCAGAGGACTGGAGCACCTCTTTTAAGAAGACAACCTTGAAGAGTTTGAGTTATTCAGCCTGGAGAAAAGAAGGCTCCAGGGAGACATTCTTGTGGCCTTTAAATATTTAAAGGAGGCCTCCAGGACAGCTAGAGGGGGACTTCTTACAAAGACATGTAGCGATAGGGTAATGGCTTCAAACTGGAAGAAGCTGGATTTGGATTAGACATTGGGAAGAAATTCTCTCCCATGAAGATGGTGAAGCACTGAACAGGTTGCCCAGAGAAGTTGCAGAAGCTCCAACCCTGGAAATGTTGGAAGGCAGCTTGGATGGGGTCTGAGGAACCTGTTCTAGTAGGTTTCCCTGGAACTAGATGATCTTTAAAAGGCTTTTCAACCCACATCATTTTATGATTTATTAGTGCATGTGGTGGACATAAATAGTGGGCTGAAAAATATCCACAATGGAAACTTGACAAAGTGAGTCCTCACTTTCTGTAGGTATTGTTTCCCCAGTCCCACCCCTCCTCACCCACTCCTCTTTGTATTTTCAAATAATAAGAAAACTTTTTGGTACTTGTAATACACTCTGTATTTGATCTGTCATACGTGGTTTAAAATGGATAGAAGGAATTTTATTTTTGCCATCAGGAAGAATGGAGCCTATCTTAAACTGCTGAAAGTGTGGATGACCATGGATCCTTATTCTTCTCTGCAAGCAACCTAATCTTTGGTTTAAAACTGTTGGTAATGTCTCCAGCAACATTCACAACTCTTATACTAAATGCTAAAAACTTCCTTAATTATGGAGAATTAGTCATTCTGGATCTTCAAACAGGTGTGGAATTCATTAATAGAATCACAAAATGGTACTGATTGGAAGGGATCTCTGGAGATCTAGTCTAACTTCCCTGCCAAAGCAGGATCACCTAGGGCACAGTACACAGGAACACAGAATTACTGAAACACACAGGTTGGCAAAGCCCCTCAGGATCACCAAGTGTGACTTATAACCCTACTCTACAAGATTCACCTTAAACCATACTCCCAAGCACCACATCCAAATGACTCTTTAAACACATCTAGGATTGGTAAATCCACCACCTCCCTGGGCAACTCATTCCAATCCCTGACCACTCTCTCTGTGAAAAACCTTTTCCTAATATCCAGTCTAAACCTCCTCAGTGTCAGCTTGAGGCCATTCCCCCTTGTTCTATCTCCAACGAGAGACCAACTCCAACCCGTCCACAGTGTCCCTTCAGGTTGCTGTAGACAGCAATGAGGTTTCCCCTCAACCTCTTCTTTTTCACACTAACCATCCCCAGCTCCCTCAGTTGCTCCTGATAAGATTTATTCTCCAGGCCCTTCCCCAATTTTGTTGCTGTCCTCTGGACCTGCTCCAGCACCTCCACATCTCTCTTTTATTGCAGTGCCCAAAACCGAACACAGTACTCAAGGTGTGGCCTCACCAAAGCTGAGTACAAGGGGACAATCACCTCCCTGCTCCTGCTGACAAACACATCCAAAGGTGTTTTACAAGTCTCCAGAGGATACTCCACAACCTCTCTGAGCAACCTGTGCCAGTGTTCTGTCACCATTACAGTAAAGCTTTTCCTCCTTAATGATTTTTGGTTTCCAGAACACTTTACATGTGGATGTCTCACCTACCACAGGAGCAACTTGCTTTTTTTCTAGAGTGAAAGCATTTGTTCATAGTGAAAGCATTTGTTCATATTTTGTGTTTTGAATTCATTAGTCCATTTCAAGTTGATTGAAGATGTGGTTTCTACTGCAGGTGATATTTTTCAGCTAGAAATGAGTGCACACACATCACCACTTAAGTTCTTGTAAAACAGGTTGCCATGAGAAGTGTGAGTGAGTTAAAGCAGCCTTCAGGACTATCCTGCCACATCTCATAGGCTTACAGCTTCATAAGAAGAGAGCAAGTCTAATGGATTCTGTAATAAGATGGGATTTTTTTCATCCTTTGACCTACTGAACATTTGAATTACAAAGTAGACATCTGGTGTTATCTTCTGCCTGTTCTCAGCTTGCTGTAATTGTCTAATTCACTCTCTAGGAGAGAGATGAACAAGATATTAAGTGCTTCAAACATGTACCAGCCTTTGCAAAGATAAACCTTTTTTTTTTTTTTTTTTAAATAGATTGGGTTGGAAAAGACCTTCAAGATCAAGTCCACTGCTAAACAACATCTCTCAGCACACTTACATGGCTTTTAAATCCATCCAGGGATGGGGACTCCACCATTTCCTGGGCAGAGGGGGAGAATTCCAGTGTTGAACAATTGTTAAAGTGACGAAATGTCTTCTAATGTCCAACTTAAACTTCTCCTGGCACAACTTGAGGTTGTTTCCTCTTATTGTAATGTTCATTACTTGGGAGCAGAGACTGACCTCCCCACCTCATTGCAACCTCCTTTCAGATGCTTGTAGAAGCCAGAAGTTCTCCTCAGCCTCATTTTCTCCAGGTGAAACAGCCCCAGTTCTCTCAGCTGCTCCTCATAACACTTGTTTCCCAGACCCTTTACCAACTTCACTGCCCTCTCTTGACTCTTTCCAACACCTATGTTCTTACACAAACTATAAAGCTAAGATGCAGAAGAATATAATCCTTTATAGCAAGGACACACATGGAAATAGTTCACAATCTGGAAAGGTATGGTTAAAGAGTTCTGGGTCAAGTCTTGCTTACTTTCTAAATAGCAAAGTACGATGGACTGTATTTGTTTCTTATGTGTCTGTTTTCCTCCCTGCCCCCCAATCATTTATCACCCAATATTAAAAAATGAGGGAGAAAATCCCTGCTAAGTTTTCCTGCTTCAGCTGAGCCTTGTAGTATTTCACAAGTGTACTACTGTGATGTGTGATGCTGTGCAACTTAGTCATGTACAAACAAGCAGTAAAACTGCATTAAGGATTAGCCAGAACTTAAGATGAATTTCAGATCCTTTTATTCATGAGGTCTACTGATTGTGAGCATGGCTTAATGCAGAACAGTAGCTGTTCAAACTGTTTTACTTTTGTCCCCTGAAAATATGCCCATGAAGGAAAACAGATGGGAACTCTAGGAGCTGGAATTGTGCAGCCTGGAGAAGAGGAGGCTCAGGGGAGACCTTATTGCTGACTACAACTACATGACAGGAGGTTGTAGCCAGGTGGGGCTTGGTCTCTTCTTCCAGGCAACCAGTGATAGAACAAAAGGACACAGTTGCAAGCTGCACTAAGGCAGCTTTAGGCTGGATGTTAGGAAGAAGTTCTTCACAGCAAGAGTGATTGGCATTGGAATGGGCTGCCCGAGGAAGTTGTGGAGTCATCATCCCTGGAGGTACTTAAAAGGGGACTGGATGAGGCACTTAGTGCCATGGTTTAGTTAATTAGAAGGTTTTGGGTTGTAGGTTGGACTCCATGATCTCGAAGGTCTTTTCCAACCTGGTTAATTCTGGGATTCTGTGTGATTCTGAGATTAACTATTCAACCTGAATAGTTGATATTCCTTTGAGTTAACATTTTGAAAGAAAATAAAAAATCTCAAATTCCTTTAGAGAGTATTTTCCTCACACTTTGAGAAGGGTACAGAAAACAAGTCACTAACAAAACATTCTTCAGTCATGTATTTTCTAATGGCTTTGATTTATTTTGCAGACCTGAACTTCCAAGTTCTTCTTGCTCTGGTCTGCCCCTATTGATGAAATAGTGCTGAAAGGGGAGCTCAAGCTCTTGGCACTTGGAGAAAGACTGCTAAGAAACTGCATTTAAATAACTGCCATGCAGTTCTCCTTTTAATAAATACATTGTTCTTCTTTCTTTTGAAAATATTGTGAATATTGCTACATTTTCTGCAGCCCTTCAGTTCTCTAGAGCATTTAATTTCTCCTCGTGGAAGACTGAAAGGAGCCATGCAGTTGCACTTGATTTAGTGCTTCCTGATGGCTTGCTTTCTGATTGGAGCCATAGCAATCCCTCTTACGCTTCCATGAGTTTCCAGGAGCACACAGAGTGTCTAAGTCCCAAGTTCCATTGCTGCTCTCTCAGGTGTCCTGGTTCTACATAATGTGACATCTGGATTCATGAGTTTGTTCAGTAGAGTCTTTCCAACTTGACTGTTACTGAAACAGCCCAGTTGGAGAGGAAGCAGGATTTATTTTGTTTTAAATTGGGAAACTACATTTAGGGACTCAACATACTCCCAGACCATTTGCCCACTTTATAGAGGTGAGGATGTTGACTTGGCAGGAGGGGTGGGTAACCAAAAAAGGGATCAAAAATAACCTACAGAGGTATTTGGTCTGTATCTCCAGAGAGACTGGGACAAGATCAAGTAGTGGGCCAGTGTGAACATCATGAGGTTCAGCTAGGTCAGATACAAAGTCCTTCACCTGGTTTGGGGCAGTCCTCAGTATCAACACAAGCTGGGGGATGAAGGGATCAAGAGAAGTCCTGTGGAGAAGGTACTGGTAGGTGACAAGGTGGACATGAGTCAGCCATATGTGCTTACAGCCCAGAAGTCAGCTGTATCCTGGGCTGCATCCAAAGTAGTGTGGGCATCAGGTGAAGCAAAATGATTCTGTCTCTCAGTTCCACTGTGTTGAGACCCCCAACTCCAGTGCTGTGTTCAGCTCTGGAGTCCTTAGCAGAGGAAAGTCATGGCTCTGTTGGAGTGAGTCCAGAGGAAGACCAGAGGCTGAAACCCCTCTGCTATGAGGACAGGCTGAGAGAGTTGAGGTTGTTCATCCTGGAACAGAAAAGGCTCCAGAGAGACCTTAGAGCAGCCTTTTAGTAATTCAAGGGGCCAGCAATAAAGATGGGGCAGACTTTTTAGCAGGGCCTGTTGTGACAGGACAAGAGGTGACGGTTTTAAACTAAAAGATGGGAGATTTAGGCTAGATAGAAGGAAGACATTTTTTACCACGAGGATGGTGAGATGCTGGAACAAGTTACCCAGAGGGGTGATAGGAGCCCGAAGTTAGACTGATCAAGGCTTTAGTATTGGTTGCTGCTTCATCAGCTTGCATCAAGCAACCAGACCGTGGAGCAGATTTAAGACTTTATGAAGAAATAGACTGAAAGTCCAGAAATTAGCAGTAAGATTTTTCCATTTGACTGTTTGAGTAACCAGGAAATCATTTTCCTTCCCAGTAGTCTCCATGTTCTAAATTAATAACTCACTTGATTTTTAATATGACTACTGTTAAGGTGATCTTCATATGGAGTGTTCAAGCAATGGCATTTTTTGGGGCCATAGTTCAGTTCTGAACAGAACAGACTCTCTGTCCTACCCACCAACTTAAGCTTCTGCTTGGTTGGAATTCTTTCCACAACTGTAACTCAAGTAGTTATTCAATTCTTTGAAAGAAAACAGGCTGGATAATATTCGCTGAGAACTAACTGTGCTCTCCACCCGTCCCTCCTGTCTGAACAGTTTTTTCAACATCTCAAAAGTGAGAGATGCCAAATTCTGGTGGTGTTTTTGTTTGTATTTATTTTCTGGAAGAAAGAATTTGTTGGCTTGGTTTGTTTTTGCACTTTGTTCATCAAGACAGTTCAGAATTACCATGTATCCCAGTCTTTCTGAAACTGGCCTGTAAAAATCTTTGCACTCTGCTTTTGCTGCGTCTGAAGATAATCACCTTGCAGTGGCTCACTGAAGAGTGTTATTTGTACCACTTATCAGAGAGATACTGTTCTCCAGTATTACCACTCAGCCACAATTCAGTCTTGATAAGCATTATTCACAGGGATACTTTTAATCAGTGACTAAAGGTTTACTGATCCTGTGAGGACCTTACTAGCAATACTGCAACTAGTTGATGATTCGCTGTTAGTTCTCCAAATCCACCTATTAACTGATGCCTGACCCACTTAAAATCTGCTGCATTGATCATTTGCAGAGTTATCATCAGGCATACACTGCTGATTGTTTATAACATCAAATGTCTTTCACTTAACTGTTACAAATATCCTTTAAATATTTGTTTTTAATTAAGCAAATAGCTTGCTACTGGTTGATTGACTTCATGTGGTAGATACCAGTCCTGTGCTCAATGCTTCTCATGCTATATATAACCTATAGAAGAGGGTCTCACAGCTGAAAAACTTTCTATTCTGAAGCTCTGAGGTTGTTTCATAGAGTAGTAAAGTAAATGTGACTGATGTTCTTTATGCCATTATCTGTGGTTATTTGCAGGACATGTTCTGATCCCTCCTGTAAGGAATGCACCTGGAAGTGTTAAGAAAAGAACTGAATAGGAGAAATAGAATTATGGAATCATTTTGGGTGGGAAAGGTCTTTAAGATCATAAAGTCCAACCATTAACGCAGCACTGCCAGGTCACCACTAAACCATTCCTTCAGCACCTTATCCACATACCTCTAGGGTGGAACTCCACCTCTGCCCTGGACAGACAGTTCCAGGCCTTGACTACCCTCTCCAGGAAGAAATTTTTCCTAATAACTATCCTAAACCTTCCATGGGTGCAACTTAAGGTCCTTTCTTCTTGTCCCATCACTTGTTGCTTGGGAGAGCTTCAACTCACTCCAGCCTCCTTTTATTCAGGGAGTTGTAGATCCCCTTATGAAGAAAGAGTGCAAGACCCTCTGTTTAAAGAATTGCTTGTTCTGACAGACCCACCATTGTTTGCTGTTGCTCTTTGAAGTTAAAGAACATAACCTGACATTTCTGGGGGATGTTTTCATTAAGCAATGAGGCTGGTTTAATATGATCTAGAAGAGCCCAGTGCTGTTATGATTTCTAGCAAAACAGAGAGTTTTATTAACTAACCTGAGATAATATTTTTGAATCAACAGTGTTTTGCCTGGTCCATTCCCTCTCCGTAGTCTGGTTTTAGTGTGCTTTAAACAGCCTCCTTCCCTCTGCTTTTGTTAAAACAGAGACAGGCTGCTTATTTAAACTGAGCCTTTCAAGAAGCTGAAAATACTTTGTTAAGCTGAAGTATTAAGCCAATTGGATGTTTACTGCTACCACAGACTGAGGCAGCTGGATGGTGTTGCACGATGAAAACCATTAGAAACATCCAACTACAACCATCAGTAGGGTTTGATTCTATCAATAGTTAAATCCCTAAAATTACCTGGCCCTTGTTCTTCTGATTTAAAAAAAACAAAGAACACAAAAGTCAATGTGTCAGGGGAGGAGTGAGAGCTGTGTGGAATCTCTGCTGCAGGCTCTCAGCTTTAGACATCTTGGGCAGTTTGGAGAATTTTCCTACTTGAATTGTCACTGATGCCTCCCTACTTTTTTGTCTTGTCAAGGCTTTCTGAGGGCACTGGGAGCCATAGTCTTGAACGGGATAACCAATTCAGGTATGAGAATGACCAGAGAAAGGTTTGCAATGGAGTGTGTGGATTCTTGATAAAGTAAAGTATTCTTTGCATTATATCTTTAGTCCTCCTGGTGGCAGCAAATCCTAAGTGAAAAGAAGCTTATCTGGTGCAAATGAGCTGCATTTTGGTTGCAGTTAAAAAGAACATATTTATATTTTTAGCTTTTTGTTTCCAGTAGGGCAGCTCCAAAACAGAAGGTCAGCTTGAGCTGCTGAACTTCATCATCAGCTTATATGAACTGCTGAGAGCCATTTAGTTGGCTCTCTCCGTCAACAGGTAAAGGTAGAAAATTAGCGAAGATCCTCAATTGCTGAGAGAACTTGTGTGGCAGAGTTAGAGTTTCAGTTGTCCAACTACTTTAGTTGTTGCTTTGTGGGATTTTTAGTTAACCACAGCACAGATACCAGGGTCTATAAAGTCAGGGTCTGTCTGATGGGTGCTGGTTGGAAGCAGAGAGATAGTGCCAGCTCTAGTGATCAATAGTAGCATAAGTGTTGTCAAGTTCTACAGTGTCAGGCCTGGTATCCAGTGAAACCTGTCAACACAAGGCAAAGGAAGAAATACCATATCTAAATAATGATGTACTGACCATATCTAAATAATGATGTACTGATAACCCAGTAACTGGAAAGATAAATCATGAGTGCATTAATTGGGTGCCGATTTAATTGAAGAAGGGAGATAGAACTACTTTGAAGTGTCCAAAATGCCTTTTCCAAAGTAGCTTCACCGGGCTTCATTAGAGACTGTGAAATTTCTTAAGTGTTGTTCTTTCATATGTGAAGGAACAGTTATTTCAGCCTAATAGTGCTGATTTGTAACCCAGCACAGGATGGGTTCATGTCATGTCATCTCCCTGCCCTCAGAACCTCACATCAATTTCTTGTGTCCTTCTTCCCCTGCTCAAAGTTGTCAGTTCTTTGTTCTGGCTGTCCTCTGTTTCATTGGCGTACCGTGAAGGTCTCATCATATACCAGTCATGGGATGTGATATGTTTATGATATGATATGAAACAAATACTGTTGAAGTTCATAAAATCCCAAGAAGAAAATAAGATGGGAAAGCAAAGAGAAGATCTTATGGAAAATAGATAAATATAAATCTGTGCACAGCTTTCTCAGGACTGCTTCTGGTATCAGAGCTTAAATTGGTTAAGACTAGTTCAGGTGTCCCTCTCTCTGGTAAGGATGAAAATACAGTCTGTGCTTGCCCTGTATTCCAGTTAGAAGGCCTAAGAGGTGGAAAATGAGTAAGAAATATTTATATGAGATGATTGCTTAGGATAAAATGTGTTTTAAAAATAAGAAAAATTGATGGGATAAAGCACTGTGCCTCTAGACATCTGCTCATTTTGCCTTTGAGTATTTTAGTTGTTTGAAGTCCTTTTTTTCAAGTAAATTGGAGAGCTCAAGATAGAATTGGTTATAGGACCAGGATAAATTCTTACTGTAGAGAAAAAAAAAGTGGTATTTTTTACTTCTCTTTCTGTAGAGAGTATTAAAATACCACTGGGAAGAAGAACTATGTTCACCATATTCATATTAGTTTTACAAGGAGCATGTATCAAAACCAACTCAACTAAAACAAGGTATGAGATAACTTCAGGATGCATCGGCTTGAACTCATGTAGAAGAGGACAGGCTGATGTGTGCAGCTTTTCAGTCATGCAAGTTTAAAATCAAACCCAGCAATTCTCCCCCAAATCACAGTCTTAGATCTTAAAACTACAGTGTTGCTCAACAACTGGCAGATCTCCTTTCCTTTTCCATAATCCTCATTTTGCCTCCTTGTGGCTGTCTCGTCCGAGGGGATTCTGAATCTGGATAAACCTTGTTTTACATTGTTACATGTGGTAGATTTATGAAGTTCCATTCCTCAAATCACTACTTGTATTGTGAGTCTTAATGATGGGATTACCCTTTCATGTAAATATAAATACAGTGCAGTCTGCTGACCACCTCTGCTGAAAAAGCACTATTTGATGCAGTGTGGTTATGGAATGGAGAATGAAGTCCTCTTTCCCTCTTGGTGATTGAAATGGATCTTCTTTTCCTTTGTTCATTCTGTTAATTACATGGCATAAAAGGGGCTGGTGGAAAGAGAGCTTACATTAGACCCAACAGTATAGTCTGAAGTGGGCAAACTATTGTGTACATAAGGGTTTGTGTCTTTTATGGTCAGAGCATCACTTTTCCTTCTCCAACCCAATGGATTGCAAAAGCTGAACTACCTTTTAAAGAATATAAGAAAGTGACTCTTTCTCCCCCACAACCTGTATAATCAGGAAAGGGGAAATTATTTGATTAATTGGAGTTTTTAGTTTTCTTTATGCATGTTGTTTGTTGTGCTGAAGGTTTTGAAACAGTGAAGTTGTCCTACCTGCAAGGCAACCTAAATTTGCATTTAAGAACAGATCTGGTAATAGAAAATGTCCTAGCCAAGAACTGTCTGATATGCAGGGTCCAAGACTGAAAATTCAGAGAGAAAATGGACAAGAGGTAGGAATACAGAAAAGTAATTAGTTCTTGAATTTTGGGAGAATGCCTTCTGCATAAAACACCTGGATACACATCAGTGATGATCAATATTCAAAGGGCAGGTGTAAAGGGGATGGGGCCAGTCTTCTTTCAGTGGAGCCCAGCAACAGGATGCGGGGCAATGGGCACAAACTCAAACACAGAAGGTTCCATCTGAACATGAGGATGTTTGCTGTGATGGTACCAGAGCACTGGAGCAGACTGCCCAGGGAGGTTGTGGAGTTTCCAAACCTGCTTGGATGTGACCCTGTGCAACCTGTTCTGGATGACCCTGCTTTATCGAGGGGGTTGAGCTAGATGATCTCCAGAGGCCACTTCCAACCCCCACCATACTGTGATTCTGTGAGATACTGTAATGTGTAGCTTCTGAGGAAGACTCCTGCTTTGTAGTTGTTGGGGAAGGGCATGGTGTACACTTGTGTGTCCTGTGGGGTCATTCAAGCCAGACCAACACCTCATGTGTTTGCCATATTGAGGATTTTTCTGTGTATGGGTGGTGTTGCAACATTGAAAGGTGCAGAAACTAGGCTAGAATTGCTGCAGTCATTTATAGGTGCTGGTGTCTTTGGAAACTGTGCAGAGAACCTGATGGGCCATGGCACTGAAGTCTTTTCCATGAAGTGACATACTTCTGTTGTCTAGCTTTTGTAAAAATGTGACTTTATTGCCTTTTATTTTAAGTCTGTACAACATACGGAACCTCTGATTGTTGGATGACTCTTTGTAACAGGGATCCTGTCAGAAATCATTTCCAGGTTCAGTAGGTGTGTGCTATACAAAGAGTAACTGCTTAGGGGCCAACCTGGTTGCTTCATCTGTTATGTATTTTGCATTTTAAACTTTGTGGTTTCCAAACCACAATGTTTCAGTGATATTGGCAACATTCAAAGACGTAATATTGCTTTTGGGTGGAGTCAAGAAGATGTCTGTACAAGATGTTGGCAACTGAGACTGGCAAGATTTATTTTCCAGACCTAGTAAACAAATCCATATTGATTGGCATACCGTAGTCTGCCCTCCATCACTTACAGAGTGAGTTACCAAAGAGTGAGGGGCAAATCCAGTGATTCCTGACTTGGTTACTACATAACGAAGGCAATGTGGACACTTTCTACCTTACGGAGTCTCGTTGTAGAATCATGGAATTATAGAGCTGTTTTTGTTGGAAAAGACCACTAAGGTCCTGAAGTCCAACCATTGGCCTAACACCACTGTGGCCATTAAATGTGTCCAGAAAGAACTATTTGAACATGTTACCCTTTCCTACACTACATTACCTGCATGGGAAGGGAGTCTGTTGAGCTTTCTTGTGCTGATCAGCTTTTGAGTTTGGTGGAGTAAAATCTAAACTACATAGAATCATAGAATGGTAAGGTTGGAAGGGACCTCAAGGATCATCTAGTTCCAACCCCCTGCCATAGGCAGGGACACCTCCCACTAGTACAGGTTACTCAAGGCCTCATCCAATCTGGCCTTGAACACCTCCAGGGAGGGAGCATACACGACCTCCCTGGGCAACCTGTTCCAGTGCCTCACCACCCTCACTGTAAAGAACTTCCTCCTAACATCCAGTCTAAATCTCCCCTCTGCCAGTTTAAACCCATTGCCCCTTGTCCTGTCGTTGCAGGACCTTGTAAATAATCCCTTCCCAGCCTTCCTGTAGCCCCCCTTCAGATACTGGAAGGCTACTATCAGGTCCCCTCGAAGCCTTCTCTTCTCCAGGCTGCATAGCCCCAACTCTCATCCTCATGCAGCATGTTGTTCACTAAGCAAAAATGCTGATACGTAGCCACTTGGCAGCATTTCAGGTCTACCTAAAGATGTGTATCACTTGCTCAGGCTGTTCTGTTGGAAAGATGAGTTTAGGAGTGAGTAAACTAAGGTTTTGGGTATATTTTGTAATCTTTTTCTAAACATGCAGTCTTTAAGCGTCTTTAAAGCATAAGTCAGGAGCTTAGTGCAAGAAATAAAAATATTTTTATTAGCTGGGAGTGGTTTCAACTCAGAATGGGAGTAGTTTGGGGTTTTTTTGTCTGTGATACTGATTCTGTTTGCATATCCCTGAAAGATATATACATCTAAGTGTATTGAGTACAGTAGATTACTTTCTGTTTAAAAATGTAACCAGATCCTTAAAAAAAAACCCCAGAAAACCCAAAACAAAACTATTTGCATCCTTTAAAGGGGGGGAAGGAAAAAAAAAAAAAAAAAAAGGAGTACTATTAAGAAATCTGTTTTAGGTTATCTGTGTCACAGTCACTGAGCTCATGTCCTTTCCCCTTCCTTTTTTGTTAATCATTCCCTCATGAGCTCCAGTCATCCATTTGGTTCCAGGAGGGATCGGTCATTTCTCCCCAAGTTTAAATGCTGGATCTATAAACTGCAACTCTTTTCACATCTGTCTTGCATCCAGATTTTTCTGACTATGTTCCTTGTAGAAGGAAGAGGATTACTAACCCCTGACAGAAGGGTCTGAGGCACAGCATTGTCTTTTAAAAAGAAAACAAGTCCTTGGAGAGTGTCTTTTTGCAACCATGAACACACCTGTAGGCTTACTTGCCTTGACTGGAGAGACCACAACAGCTTCCCTTTACAGCCCTCTTCTTCCATGTTACTCTGTTGTTTGGTTCTTGTTGGTTTGTTTGCTTTTTGTTGTGTTTTTATTAAAGCAACACTTGTCATTCTGTTTTCTGATTTATTTTATTTCAGTTTTCCTGCAGAGGAGCTTCTCATCTCCAGGCTGTGCTTTCTTTTTTTGTTTTTTTCAGAACAGTGCCTTTCACAAATCCACGTCACGCTTTGCAGGAGGTAGAGCAAGGGTTTACTGAACTCTGCAGCTTCCTTGGCACGCCTTCACCTTGAATATTAGCATTTAGTAAGTCATTTTGGTGGTCTGGTAAGCAGACCACTGCATGAGAGCGTAAAACTGTAACCTAGATCAATCAAATCAGCCAGATAGGATGGTATAAATAATCCATCTCAGTATAGAGAAGCTTTACCTTTGAGGGTATTATATGCATCGTGGTTTTCAGGTAGGACAGTACTAGAGCAGGCAGTCTGCTTGTATTTCCCCTAAAAGCTTCAGGCTTATATTTTCATAATAGCTGTTTGTTGAGAGTTTCCTAGGTTTTTGCAATTTCTAAAGAAAACTTGAGGTAGGTGAATTAATTTTTAATTAGATTGTGGCTGCAGACCTCAGCTGAATTTGTTAGACAAATACGTGTTGTGAGAGGGCTGTGTTTGTATTATGTAATCATGAAGTTGCTATTAGTGCTCGTTAGAAAAAGATATTTTTAAGGAGTTTATGCCTGCACAAATAAATCACAGAATGTTAGGGGCTGGAAGGGACTTCAAAAGCTCATCCAGTCAAACCCCCTTGCCAGAGCAGGATCTCCTATAGGAAATCACACAGATCACACAGGAACACATCCAGGCCAGTCTGGAACATCTCCAGAGAAGGAGACTCCACAACCACCCTGGGCAGCCTGTTCCAGTGTTCTGTCACCCTTACAGTGAAAAAAATTTCTCCTTATGTTTCCATGGAACTTCCTGTGCCTCGACTTTCACCCATTGCCTCTTGTCCTGTCATCAGGCATCACCCAGCAGAGCCTGGCTCCAGCCTCCTGGTGCTCACACTTTATGTATTCATAAACATGAATGAGGTCACCTCTCAGTCTCCTCCTCTCCAAGCAGCAGAGCCCCAACTCCCTCAGGCTCTCCTCATCAGAGATACGTTCCACTCCCTTCATCATCTTTGTGGCTCTGCACTGGACTCTTTCAAGCAATTTCCTGGTGTCCTGAGGAGCCCAAAACTGGACACAATAGTCCAGATGCAGTCTCACCAGGGCAGAGTAGAGGGGGAGGAGAATCTCTTTCGACCTACTAACCAGTTCCTTTCTAATACACCCCAGAATGGCACTGACCTTCTTAGCCACAAGAGCACAGAGATGGGGTTGGCAAAATGTGGAACTTGCTGAAGAGATGGTAGCATTTTAATTTTTCTAGGTGAATTTTGCATGAAATTCCTCCCTTTTTGTCTTCTTTTTTTTTTTTTTTTTGACACCTCCACTCTTCCCCTCTCCCCAATATTATAACACAGGCATTTCAGCTTTTTTTTTTTTTTTTTTGGATCCTTATAATTTGTGAATGCTTGCACAATTCACACTTCCCACACTTGTCAATCTTCAGTAAAACCGCCTTCATAAGGTAGATATTATACAATTTAAAACATAAAATCCCCTTTACAATTATTTGTTCTAGCTGTCTTCAGCTTCATCATGGTAGCAGTGGTGGAATATTTCCCACTTACTGATTTCTCACTGTGGGGCTCTCACAGGGATAAAAATCCCAGATCTACCAGGGATGGCTGGAACCAGAGGAGGCGGGAACAAGGAGAATGTCTACAGAGCATTTGGGGCTGTAGACTTTGGTAATGTTGCTTTGGTTGGTTGATGAGGTGCTTGGAAGGAACCAGATTTCGCAGTGAATGAAATGACGGAGACAGTGAACTGAGAGCAACATAGGTAATATTAAACCCAGAAAAAAAGCCAATCTGGCCTTTTTCCCAGTGTTTTGCCATCTGCTTTGTTCCTGTTTCTTACATAATGATGTCAGGTAGTGATAGGACTAAGCAGAATGGGGCAAAACTAGAAGTGGCTAGATTCAGATTGGATGTTAGGAAGAAGTTTTTCAGCATGAGGGTGGTGAGACACAGGAACAGGTTGCCTGGGGAGGTGGTAGAAGCTTTATCCCTGGAGGTTTTTAAGGCCAGGCTGGATGGGGCCCTGAGCAACCTAATCTAGTGTGAGGTGTCCCTGCCCATGGCAGGGGGTTTGAAGCTAGATGATCCTTGAGGTCCCTTCCAGCCCTGACAGTTCTGTGATTCTATGGTAATGAGAAGATGAACCTATCTTGGAAAATCTCTTCTGCTAGTTGACAACTGCCTGAATTCACTGCACCTGATAGAAAAACATCTACACTGGTGTTGGTAAGAGTGAGCTCTCTTTCTACTACAGACTGGCCCTTTTCTTGTGCTCACCAGAAATGTGACACTCATTCTAATGACGTGACTAAGTGAGCTAATCTCTTTAATCAACTGCTCAGATGAAATCCTGCCTACTTAGGACCTTTGGGAGAATAGTATGTGCTGCAGTCTGTTTGTGAGCATGCAGAAAGGTGTGGTTTATAGTCTTTTTTCTTCATTAAAAACCATGCCAGTGAGTGCAGATGGTGTTACCCAGCTTCTTCCTCCTGTCATAGGCAGCTGAGCAGGGTGTTTTTAGTAACAAGGGTAGCGTTTTTAAGCAGCACTGTAGGAATTCAGGCTGTAGATCAGTTTTCCCTTCCAGGCTTAATGGCAGTTAAATGCACTTTCCTGAAATTTTAACTGTGTCTTATCATAGCTGCAGGGTGTTGTGCTTTTATTTTTTACAGCCCCCTCTTTTAAATCTATTCCCATAGCGTCTTACCTCCCTTTCTCCACTGATACAGCCCACCTCAGGCATATACAAAAGGATTTCCAGAACTGAGTTTCTGTTTGTATCTCTGAATCGTTGTATCTCCAGGATTCCCAACAGAGGAAGGATGTGGAACTGTTGGAGCAGGTCCAGAGGAGATCATAAAAGTGATCTGAGGGCTGGAGCCCCTCTGCTGTGAGGAATGGCTGAGAGACTTTGGGTTGTTCAGCTTGGAGAAGAGAAGGCTCTAGGGAGACCTTATTGTGGCCTTTCAATAATTAAAGAGGGCCTGAAGGAAAGATGGAGACAGACTTTATCAGTACCTGATGGACAGGTAATGTCCATTTGACAAAGGGTGGTGGTTTGAAACTGAAGGAGGAGAGATTTAGACTGGATAGAAGGAAGAAATTTTCATGCTGTGGGAGGTGAAACTGGCACAGGTTGCCCAACGAGGTGGTAGATACCACATCCCTGGAACCATTCCAGGTCAGGTTGTGTAGGTCTCTGAGCAACCTGCTTTATTTGAAGATGTCCCTGCTGACTGCAGGGGGGTTGGAGTAGATGACCTCTAAAAGTGCCTTCTAACCAAAACTATTCTGATTTACTGGCATTCACTGCTACAAAAGAGCTGTGTGTGGTGATTCTTACTGGGCTTAAAGGCTGTCTTAGAGCTGAAGGAGCAGTAGGTCTTGTCTAACAGTTCGAATATTGCAAGAAGGCCCTGAAATCATTTAATGTTCTTGGGCAGCCAGCACCAGTGATGCAAAACCGAAGGCTTAAGGATTGCAACAGCCTTGTCTGGAGTAGTGTGTATGGGTAGGTGCTAAGAGGATTTCTAAAAGGTCAAGGGGGACCTGAGGCAGCAGGGAATGAGAACTGCTGAGAAGCCCCCTCTGAAACTAGGCAGCTTTCTTGACCACTCTACCTTCTACCACAAATTAGTATTTGTCAGCAGCTGCCTAAATATGGGCCAGCAGTGTGCTCCAGGTAACCAAGGAGGCCAACAGCATCCTGGCCTGTGTTAGAAATAATGCAACCAGCAGAACCATGGCAGTGTTTGTCCTCCTGTATTGGTCATGTTGGAGGCTACACCTTGAATACTGTGTTCAGTTTTGGGTGTTTCTCTACAAGAAAGACGTTGAGGTTGCTGGAGCAGGTCCAGAGAAGGGCAACAAAGCTGGTGAAGGGTCTAGGGAACAGGTCTTGGGAGGAGTGGCTGAGGCAATTGGGGTTGGTTAGTCTGGAGAAAAGGAGGCTGAGGAGAGACCTCCTTGCTCTCAACAGCTACCTGAAAAGAGGCCAGACTGAGATGGGGGTTGGTTTCTTCTCCCAAATAACAGATGAAAGGAGAAGAGGAAATGGCTTCAAAGTGCACCAGGGTAGGTTTAGGTTGGACATCAGGAGCAACTTCATCCTCAAAAGGATTTTCCAGCCATGGAATAGGCTCCCCAGGGGAATGGTGGAGTCACCATCCTTGGAGAGATTTAAAAGACTTGTGGATGTGATGCTGAGGAATATGGTTTAGTGGTGACCTGACAGTGCTGGGTTGATGGTTGGAGTTGATGATTTTAAAGGTCTCTTTAAACCAGAACTATTCTTTGATTCTAAACTGTGGTGATGTCCTTTCATAAACTACATGAGAAAAGTGCTATTGACATTGCTGCCAAATTCAGATTGTCAAAGTAAGTCCAGGAGCCACATCCAGTGAGCAGCATGAAGGTAGATTTCTACTTCATGAAGGTTGGAAAAGACCTCTAAGATCACAGAATCCAACTGTTAACCCAATGCTTCCATGGCCACCATGGGGGACTCTTCTCCTGTACTAATCCTTTATTGTATTTTGAAAATGTGGCTGAAAGTCTGTCATGGAGGAAGAGAACCAAAATTACTATGAAGAAAGCAGGGTTTGCTGGTTTGGGCATTACTAGGTGTTTGCAGGGTCCTGTGTAAATCTGTAGTGGATCAAGGGCTATGGTTTTGTCAGTTCTTGAATGAATGGTATTAGTCATCTTCCTTTTCAAGAGGAGAAACTTGTCTACATGTCTACTGTGACAGGTCCATCTTCTTTATCTTTCAGAGTGTCACTTTAAAAAAGCAATAATTTATACAAAATCTGAATAATTTCAAACTTTATGGTTATATTTGGCAAGGGAGCAGTTGCTAATAGTCCTCCAAGTTAAGAGGTGGGGTTAATGCCTGGTTTTTAATGGGACAGATTTATTTTCATCAGAGCCAAAGTTCTTTGTTGCTTAGACTGTGAATTCCATAAGGGAATAGTAAGGAGTTAAGAAGGAAACATGATGAAACGTTGGTCTTTGCATCCAAAGGAGGATTTAAGTCATGAACTCCTGAACTTGTGATCCTCAATGACTTATCCTGGGTGCGGGAAATGTGTTCTGCTTTAATGTTTTTATTAATGTGACTTGGAGCGAACTGAAGCATTCTTTTCTCTTTAAACCTGGTTAAAGAAAATAACTCCAGATTAAAAAAATACTAAATCTTTTAATTTTTAATCCACGTTTTTCTTACATAGTTTCTAACCAAACAGAACTTCTTAGAGTTGGTTGTTGTTTTACAGGGGCCAATGAGCCTTGACAGCGGTGCGCTGAGAGCTGATGGCCAAGTATATTACAATGTTACCTAATAAATGATATATTTAAGCCACCTTTTATACCTTGCTTCTCCTTAGTGCACCTTGAAGGCTGTGCTGGTTTGAGCTAATTGGAATATTTTAATAGAGAAAATTACACTATAGGCTGAGAAAAGGAAACAGTGATGATGTCTACTTCACTCATAGGCTTTCTGAGGTGTATAAGAAAGGAACTCAAAACATAGATAACACAGAGTCTCTGGGGCACAGCATCTCAGTCTTGCAGCTTCTGACTTTTTTTCTCCTCTCTGCTGAGTAATCTCACTAACAACTTTTCTTCTAACCCCCCTGGCCGATCCTCCAAACGCACCTTGTGTGTAAGGCAAACCTTGGAGTAAGGTACAGGGGTGGAGAGAAGGTGGAAGGGTGGTTGGGAGCCCCTCCTGGGGTCTCTGATTTCTGGGAGGGGAGTTGTGTTTCTGTATTCCCTTTAACTTGTCTATGTCTGTAACTATTCCTGTCTATAGTGTATATCTCTGCTTGTACACTGTGCTGAGCTGTAAAGAGAGCTTCAGTCCTTAACTTCCAGCTGGCTGAGTTCTAGTCTGGGTCATTTTATAAAGTGTGGGGGGCAGGGAACTCCCAAACCATCACAAAGGCCCAGTGCAGGGGTTAGCCAGTGGCTGCATTAACCTATCTTCTGCAATTGCAGCAAACCACTCAAAAACACCACCAATTTTTAAAAGATTTCCTACAGAAAGCAGAATTTTCCTTTAATGTGTCTTCTCCTTTACCAAAAAGCATGGGCAAACCAGGTTATGTTTTAGAGAATTGTAGAATCATTTTGGTTGGAAAAGACCTTTAAGGTCGTTGAGTCCAACCTAACTACCAAGTCTGGTGCTAAACCATGTCCCGCAGCACCACATCTCTGTGTCTTTTAAACACCTCCAGGCATGAGGATTCAACTATGTCCCTATGGAGCCTGTTCCAGTGTTTGAGAATCCTTTCACTGAGGAATTTTCTTCTGCTATCCAACCTAAACCTCCCTTGGTGCAGCCTGAGGCCATTTCCTCTTGTCCTTATGTTCCTACAGATCTTTCTGCTAATCTTTTCTGAACACCAGGAACATGTTCATACACAGTGCCATGTTTGCCTTTCATGTTTGAAACACAAGGAATTTCTGTGAAGACATGAAGTGTAGGAAGAGCAGGGCAGATATGTTTATGCAGCTCAGCTACACATCAGTCCCCACTTTTATTAATTTTTAGGCCTCAGGATTTAGTTCTTCTTTAATAAAATATCACAGAATCACATAATGTGTCATGAAGTGGCCTTGGAGATCATCCAGTCCAACCTTCAACCCAGCTCTGAAGGGTCATCACTAAAGTGTCCCTAAGTGCCAGGTCCACACGCTGCTTGAACTCCTCCAGGGGTGGTGCCTCCACCACCATCCTGGGCAGACCATTCCAATGTCTGATAACCCTTTCAGTAAAGAAATATTTCCTAGTATCCAGCCTAAACCTCCCTTGGTGCAACCTGTAACCATTTTGTTTGGTCTTGTCACTTATCAAGAAGAAGAGGCTGGACTCATATGAGGATGGAATAAAGCAAATGGAAATGAGTGCTAGAACAATTTACTTTCATGCCATTGGAATTTAACTCCTGGCCCAGCAAAGCACCTATTTTTAAAATCTTGGTTTTCAAATGATAAATCAAGCTGTTGTAAAAGCCAAATAGATATTTGGTGTGCTGTAGCTCAGGGTCTGCTTTAAGT
The DNA here is from genome assembly GCA_013396675.1 of Eubucco bourcierii. Lineage (NCBI taxonomy): Eukaryota > Metazoa > Chordata > Aves > Piciformes > Ramphastidae > Eubucco > Eubucco bourcierii. Next base: position 158,192 of record VWZE01017116.1, read on the forward strand.
TAATGTTACTTAACTTGTCATACTGAACACTTGTGTAATGTTTCATTGCATGTTTCAGAATTCGCCTTCAAGCATCACATGCATTTGCCTTACACAGCTGTGGAAATCTCTGCAGGAAAATAAGTGGTGGAGGAAGGGGAAGTGAAATCGTCAGACCTAGGATCTGACCTGATGTAACTGCTTGGTAGCTCTACTACACTGTCAGTAAGGTTGCAGTTAGGATTTGCAAGGCAGATTATTGGATTTGTTCTGCAGATTGGCAATCTGAAGTTCTCTGTGTCTGGATCATAGTCATAGAACGATAGGGATTGGAAGTGACCTCCAGAAATCATCAGGTCAAATGCCACTATCAAAGCAGGATCTTGGGCAGACCACACAAGAATGCATCCAGGCAGGTTTTGAAAGTCCCCAGAGAAGGAGACTCCACATCCAGGTGGATTCTGAAAGTCCCCAGAGAAGGAGACTCCACAACCTCTCTGTAAAGCCTGTTCCAAGGTTCTGTGAAGTCCTGTGAAAATTAGTAGAGATTTGTGGAGTTTCTGTTCTGGTTTGCTTTTAAGTGATGTTCACTTGCTTGAACGATTTCTACAGTTCATGAACTCATTCACTGCAGCTTTGGAAGAGAGGATTCAAGAGTCCTAGGAACAAGTATCCCTCCCAGTATAACACTTGTTTGTTCCCAGAGGAAGTCAGTTTGGTGTTGAGCATGAGGAAGGAATCCTGCTGGGAAAACCAGGGCCTTGTCGTTTAATTGGAGGTTGCATCACAAAAGAGATTTCGTGAGGGATGCTGGTATCAGGGCAACTGAAGTCACAAAGGTAGCCTCAGTGTAGAAGAGTGCCTCGCTTCTGTGTCTTACTAGTTCTGGTGTGTGGCTTCCTAGATGTTTTCTTGTTGAAGGTGTTCCTGTGTGTTTTTACAATCAGGTTATGAGGGATGTGTAGTGGGTTGGGAACATCTCCCCCCACCCGCAGCTGAAATTTACCAGACCAACTCAGAAGGACTGGAAGTAAGATAAAGCTACATTTCCAAGCATATATGCACAACAGATTTACAATTATATACAATTTAGAAATAGTACATAAATCCAAACTTTCCTCCTGGACAAAGAAAAGAAGCCCAGAAGTGGCCCAACACCCCCTCTCTCTCTCCCAGACAGAAAACAACCAGCAAGGTTTACCTGGTATCTGTTAGCCCAGGTTAATGGAATATATTAAAGTGGGGCAAAGGAGAAGCAAAGGGAGGAAGTGCTTAGAAGCAAAGAGGGAAGAATTGCTTGTACTTGGGCTTTTTATCCCTTTTAGCAAACCAATGAATGGTATAGACTTTATCATTATTTTCTCTTTTACAACCAATGCTTTAATTTCTCTCATTAGAGTATTCCAATCAGCCTTAAGCCAGCACAGGCATGCTAGGTTATTTTATGTCAACTTGACTCAAGCCATCAGGAAGGGTCTGGATCTATTGTGCATCATACACACTTAACATTCTAAGTTGATGTTGGAGAAGGCTACAGGGAGACCTTATTGTGGCTTTTCAGTACTTAAAGAGGCCAATAAGAAAGATGGAAACAGACTTTTTAGCAGGATCTGTTGTGACAGGACAAGGTCTGATGGCTTTAAACTACAAGAGGGGAGATTTAGACTGGGCAGAAGGAAGACATTTTTACACTGAAAGTGGTGGAACACTGGGCCAAGTTGCCCAGAAAGGTGGAAACATTTCAAGTCAGGTTGGAGAGTGCTCTGAGCAATTGGATCTGGTTAAAGATGTCCCTGCTTACAGCAGGGGGGTTGGACTAGATAACCTTTAAAGGTCCCTTCCAACCCAAACCACTCTATAGTGCCCTCAGTGTAGATCAGCACTTCAGGTTGTGGAGAAGATGCTTTCTGTTAGCTGTAGAGGAGTACCAAGTTTCAACAATGTGAGCATAGACACTTCCATGGGATTCTTCTCTTGTCACATCTTTCTCTACTCCTTTCCCAGTTTAACCATGTTTCATTCTTACTTTTCTCCCATGCTGATCTCAACTACAGTCATTTCAGCACAACCAAAATCCATTGTTTCCACTTCCTCCACTGTGACAGTATCTGTGGATGCCATCAATTAGTTCATTCTCACAGGACCTCTCTCAGATAATATTCAGTGCTTACCAAGATTCCTTTCAGTCCCAGGTTTGTAGTTTGTCAGATTTGTTATCACTCAGATTTTCCTTGGCATCAGTCTCCTTACGTGAATGGTTTGTCTTCTGCTTTGACCAAGTTCTGAGGTCCAGACATTGTGCCCAGCTGCTCCATCATCCACAGTTACCAGCTCTAAGTGCCCTTTTCACTTTTCAGCTAGTCTGAGGTCTGGGTTCTCTCTCTCTTAGCAGACCCTGCTGCTGTTCTGCATTTGGCTGATGCCACTCCACAATGCCTGGACCTTGCATAAGTAACACTGGGAGCATTTCTCTGTTCTAGACTTTGCTGGCCTTAAATCAAGGGAAACTTCAGTTTGCAGAATAAAGAATTTCTTATGGGTTGAAGCATTCCAGTTGGGGAAGGGAAGCATTTACCAAGCAGGTGCAACATTTTTCTCCTCCCTGACTTCTCTTCAAAAAGAATAGGCTTGGAAAATGGACTAATTCTGGAAGATTTTCACCTGGATAGCAGATGGATCCCATTATTGTAAAGTTTGGTTGCCCTGCAGACTTCTAAAACTTGATTTAAACTGTATGGATGCTCAGACTTGGCTATGTGATGTTCATGAGTTTTTTATTTGTTTTCAAGATGATGTCATAGAACATATTAAACCAAGCAGAGTCATTTACTTTCCTCTTTGTTCACAGAAATGACCTGTTTTGGCTGAATTATCCCAAAAGCTCAGTCTGACATGACTGCTAGCACAGAAAATTTCTGCCCAGCAGCTAACACTTGGCAAAGGAACAAGCAGAGTCTTATGATAGAAGCTGTCAGAGAACCTTATTAATAGGGCAAGCTTGGAAGCTGCTGATTCATCTAGAGACCTTTTTTGTCTTTGGGGTGCCTAGGTGGTTTCTGCACCAAAAGATGGAATTTACTCTAAACCAACACAATTCCACAACTCAGAGGTATTCTGTATAAGAAGGAAGGTCTAAGATATAAGAAGGCATCACAGTACAGCTACTGCCCCATTGACTCTGAAGTGTGAGACTAATCTGTCCCTCAGAATTCAAGACTGCAAATAAAAGAATCCAGTTTAAATTGGGGGGAAAAAGGAACTTGGATTTACTGTAAATTGAGTGTACTCAGTGCACTGGTGAAGAAAGCTGCAATGTAGGTAAGGAATATTGCTAGTAGGTTGAGAGAGGTTCTCCCCCTCTATGCTGCCCTGGTGAGGCTGCATCTGGAGTAGTGTCCAGTTTTGGGGCCCCCAGTGCAAAGACAGGGAACTGCTTGAAAAAGTCCAGAGCAGAGCCACAAAGATGATGAAGGGAGTGGAACATCTTCCTTACAAGGAGAGACTGAGGGAGCTGGGGCTCTTTAGCATGGAGAAGGGGAGACTGAGAGGTGACCTCATTCATGTTAAAGATGTAAAGGGTGAGTACCAACAGCATGGAGCCAGGCTCTGCCTGGGCATACCAAATGACAGGACAAGGTGCAATGGGTGGAAGTTGAGGCATAGGAAGTTCCATGGAAACATGAGGGAAAAAAAATTTCACTGTGAGGATGACAGAACACTGGAACAGGCTGCCCAGGGGGGTTGTGGAGTCTCCCTCTCTTGACATATTCAGAACCCACCTGGATGCATTCCTGTGCGATCTGCAGTAGGTGATCCTGCTCTGGCAGGTGGGGGACTGGATGAGTTTTTGAGGTCCCTTTCACCCTTGACATTCTGTGATTCTGGGAATATCCCCTCTCTCTTCTGGAGTGCATGCTGCCATCTTCTAGTCAGCTGTAAAAGGAAGAGTTGTGGGAAGGTTGCCTGCTGCTTTCTTGTTGTGGAAATCTTCAGTTTTGTAAACATGCACTTCCTCCTATGAACTGACATTTTTGTAGTCAATTAAAACTAATTATTTAACCAGCTGTTTACTATCTTCTTTGATTTTGGGCAAGTGTACCTTTTTCCTTCAGTTTACCATACTGATATACCTTGTATTTAAGAGTTAGGAGGTGTACATAGCGTTGGTTTATTTATTTGTAGTGCATACACAAGATTAATAAAGGCACACGTACAAGGGGCACTATGCACAAGCTGGAACACAGGAAGTTCCACCTAAACATAAGGAAAAGCTCATTTCCTGTGAGGATGACAGAGCACTAAACCCCAGAATGTTTGTGGATTCTCCTTCTCTGGACAGATTCCAAACTGGCTTGGCATGTGATCCTGGGCAAAGTGCTGTAGGTGACCCTGTTTTAGCAGAGGGGTTAGACTAAGATGATCACCAGAGGTTCCTTCCAACCCTCCCCATGCTGGGATTCTGTGAAGTTTAGTAGTTGCACACAAACACATGGATGGAACAATAACTATTTTTCTGTAAAATGTAGCAAGTCATTGATGGTAGCCAGTGAATGGCACACTCCTGCTGCTTCTGCAGCAGCGTGAGATGGCTCATGCACTTACCCATTTATTTTTGTTTTGTTTAAAAGCCTCTGCACTGGTAAGGTTTTATGGATAGACTAAGGATAGTAAAAAGCCTAGGAGCTACTTTAAAATATCTACTATTGGGCAGCCCAATTTTTTTTGTATAGATTAGTGATGGATGTGCTTCATGCAGTACTGTCAGGAAGTTTGGATGAAAAAGGAGAGACTGTTTGAGTTGAGATGTCAGCTGTGACTTCTCACTGATGCTGACAGCCTCCATATCCTCCTTAGGCTAGGAACCACAGTCTGGGCTGTTTTAGGCCAGGAAAGTCAATGGATAACCTTCCTGTCTGCAGGGAAAATTTGGTCTGGAAAAATTTTGGACGTTTGTCGCTATTTAAAATATTCATTGTAATAATAAACTTGAACCTGGGTTTACATCCATCAAAGCAGAAGAAAGCTCAGGGTTGCAATGCAAATTAAATTTAGAATGATGGGCTGTCCTGGTTAACTGTTGAAAATTTCCATTTTATGGGCATATTCCATATACTATTATGACATTCAGAGTGTGATGTGCAAAGCACAGCTGCAGCTGGATTTAGGGTAAAATGAGTTGCACCTTAAAATGATAAAAATAGAGAGTTGAGGAAGACCTTTCAGATAGATGTTTCCCTTGTAAAGAGGTATATTTAAGCTGTACTCAACAGATGGATCCAGCTTCAGGAGGGTGTTCTGCCCCTCTGTTCTGCTCTGGCAACACCTTGACTTCCAGTGCTGTCTCTAGCTCTTGAGAGCTCAGCAGAAGGACATGGATCTGTTTGAGCAGGTCCAGAGAAGGCAACAAAATGAGAGGGCTGGAACCCCTCAGCTGTGAGAACAGGCTGAGAGAGTTGAGGTTGTTCAGCCTGGAGAAGAGAAGGCTCCAGGGAGACTTTAATGTCTTTTTTCAGTACTTAAAAAAGCCCATGAGAAAAATGGGGACAGGCTTCTTAGCAAGGCTTGTTGTGAGGGGACAAGGGGTGATGGTTTTAAACTAAAAAAAAAAAGGGAAATTTAGACTAGAGAGAAGGATGGTGAGACACAAGTATAGGTTGTCCAGATGCTTATAGAAGCTCTATCCCTGGAACCATTCCAAGTCAGGTTAGGTGGGACACTGAGCAACCCATTCTATTTGAAGATGTCTCTGCTTACTGCAGGGAGGGACTTTTGAAGGTCCCTTCCAACCCAAACCATTTTGAGTGTTCTTGAAAATTCTCCAGTGTTAAAAGACTTTGTGATGTCCTGAATTAACCTGTTGTGGTGCTTATTTGATCCGTGTAATCAGTGATTTTCCTGGTGTCAGCCTGAACTGTCTTTTGTTGCAAATAAAGCTGAATGTTTCCTGGGCCCTGTGGCTGAACTTACTGATACCTTCTTTGCAGTAGTTGCCTGCATCCTAAGAAGTACTTTTTATTTCTTTCAGGCTATTTTTTTTCTATGTCAAACACAACTCTTTCAGCTTTCTTCACAGTTAAAGTTGTTTTATGTGCCCTACAGTTTGCAGACACTGTACTGCAGCATTGGTTGGAGAAAAATCCCCCTCAGCTCTTGTTAGTAATTCCTGTGAAGTATGTTAAAGGAATCTGACTTCAACCTAATACTTGCATTGTCTCCTTTCTATTTTCTCCTTATATTTAAAAAGTGAGGATTAAAACAAGTGTTGTAACCAGTGGGACAGCAAACAACACAACACCTTCACAGCATTACCTGGATCATCCAAATGCTGTGTAAAGAGTGGTTTGACCTCTTTCCATTGTGGCTTTTAAATTTTCACTTACATGTTGGAGGAATTGTAAGTGGGCTGGTCACAAGTAAACACAGGATAGAAACGGAAAGCTTCTAATCCACTGAAGAGTGTTGTTTGGAATGGCCACCTAGTTTGTGGTAGAGCATGAATTGCTTTACATTATCAAGCTTGCACAAACCACTTTTATAATGGATTAGGAAATTTCTATGAGTAAAAAAAAAAAAACCAAACCAGTATATCTGTGATAGGGATCCTTATCTGTGTTGACATAGGCAATGGGTTTTGAAAGGCAGCAGGACCATTCATGTGTTTACTTTATGTTTGTTTGATACTAATGCAGTCTCGGTATTCCTGGCTGTGCAGGGCATATTGAGGAACTTCTGATTCTTTTTGGAGTTGCATGTAGTGCATCGCTGGGTTTCAGGCATCTAATTCTGTCTTGTAAGGAGGCAGTCATGATTACACAGAGGATCTGGTTAGGGCCAAAACGCCAGTGTCTAACACGCTGCTGTTGGTGGTTTATTGCCTTGCTCTGTGTCCCCAGCTGGCATGTGCTGCTTGCAGGTTCATTAACACATTTCCTGCCGTTGCAGGAACCTCAGCCACTGGCGGTGCCCTTGACCTTGCTGTTCTTCCTGGAGCAGTTTAGAGTTATGACTTTTGCTCCTTTCTGCCATGATCACACAGATCAGCATGTCATGTTTATGGCCTGTGGAGCAGAGCAAGCACTCACTCACAGTGTACTCTGGACTCTACTGAACTAATTAGTTGTCCGTTGAATGATTGTCTGTGATTGCATGAGCTACTAACTCTCTCTGCAGTCCTCTGCTCCTTGAAATGGCCTCAGATTTTGTCTAACCTTCCATTTGGAATCATCCCTGCAAGTGTCTTTGTCTGGATTTTTGCTTTCTTTAAAGGCTGTGGCTTTTTGTTTTTTTTCTTAGGGGCCACTTCTTTCTTCGTGTCTGTGTCTTGAAAACTTCCTAATATAAAATCTAAACCTCTCCTGGTGCCACTTCAGGCCATTTTCATTTTCCCAGACCATTTTCCTAAGAAAATGCTAGAGCAAAGAAAGCAAACAAGCAAAAGCCCCAACCAGACTAAAAAAATCCAAACAAAACAAAAATAAACCACCTCACACCCACCTGATTAGAATCTGAACCTTTCAGGTTTTTTTTAATGTCCTAACTGAAATGAAAGTAGTCCACATTTAAGTACAAGCAAGATGTAAATTTTATTTTAACTGAACTGTGACTTCTTTTATGGATAGCCTTGTTTCACACCAACACTCCCAAGCCTACTCATGGCTGCGGTTTTAAACTTAGGAACTCAGAATTATTCCTTTCTCCATATTCCTTGAAAACTTTTGTTCTCTTAGGCTGGGAATACACAACACAGAAATGTCAGAGGACTGGAACAGGTTGCCCAGGGATGTGGTTGAGGCCCTATCCCTAGAGACATTCAAGATCAGACATTGAAGGCAGCCTGCTGTAGTTAGAGGTGTCCCTGCTGACTTCAGGAGGGGTTGTATAAGATGACTTTTGAAGGTCCCTTCCAACCCAATGCAATCTGTGAATCATGTAGCTTTAGAAGAGGGGGGGTTGTGGTTTTTTTTTTTCTTTATCTTAATTTTATGTTTATTTTTTAAACATGTTTTTTATCTGTTTTGAAAGGAGCTATAATTATGTCCAAAATGCCACAGTGAGGAAATACTGAGTATGTACAATAGGTTTTTAATGTATTCAGCATATGGTAAAAAGAGAGCCTGAAAAGATTTGTACAAGCATGTACTAAATTAGTACAGAAACATGCTAAACTCCTTAAAATGGATAACACTAAAAGTCTCTTCTGGTTATTTTTCCAAACCACAATGAATGACATGGTGAAAAATGTATTTTACTTGAACTCTGAAATGAAATAACTATGCCAGAACTCTAGAGAATGAGTTCCTTGGCAAGTCCAGTAAGCAGAGACTTCTTACTCATCACTTAACTTACCTGTTCTTAAAACCCTTTAAAATCTGTGCAGTTAATCAAAACTGTCAAAGTGTGGATGACAAAATATGTCCTATGAGGACAGGCTGAGAGAGTTGGGGCTCTTCAGCCTGGAGAAGAGAAGGCTTCGAGGGGACCTGATAGTAGCCTTCCAGTATCTGAAGGGGGCCTACAGGAAGGCTGGGGAAGGATTATTTACAAGGTCCTGCAATGACAGGACAAGGGGCAATGGGCTTAAACTGGCAGAGGGGAGATTTAGACTGGATGTTAGGAGGAAGTTCTTTACAGTAAGGGTGGTGAGGCACTGGAACAGGTTGCCCAGGGAGGTTGTGGCTGCTCCCTCCCTGGATGTGTTCAAGGCCAGATTGGATGAGGCCTTGAGTGAGCTGTACTAGTGGGAGGTGTCCCTGCCTATGGCAGGGGGTTGGAACTAGATGATCCTTGAGGTCCCTTCCAACCTTACCATTCTATGATTCTATGATATGCAACTATAATGTTTGAATTATTAGCAAACAGCTCTTGGGCTGCTTTTCTGTCCAAGAACTTCCTTTTTGTAGATTGAGAGAGTGGTCAGCAGAGATATCCTCAACTAGATCAGGTTACCCAAATTCCTGTTGAACCTCACTTTGAATATCTCCAGGGATGGGGCCCAAAGCACCTCCCTGGGCAGCCTGTTCCAGTGTTCCACTACCCTTGTGGTAAAGAACCTGTTCCTAACATCCAAATATGATATAGCTATCTCCACCATAAACCAACACCTTCTACCAGGCATCTACTACTTTTAGCAAGCATCTGAAGTAGACACTTTAAAGCAGTAAATGTTTCAGCAACAGAAATTTAACTGTCCCGTGTCCCACTTCTCTTCTCTGCCCCAGGAGAAACTTCACTCGTGCCAATGAACATGGGGAGAATAATCACAGACAGTGAGCAACAACTGGTCTGAAGTTAGCTTTGCTCAGCCAAACAGTGTATATAATTGAATTTCCTGTTGCTGTGATCAGTAGATGTGTGGTCATTTTTCTGATGGTGTGTTCTCTGTGCAGCCTGTGTTACAACACAAGCAAAGACAGCACTGTTGGCTCCGGAGAGAGAATGCTCTTAAAGAAATCCTACTCCTAAAGAAATCCTGTTCTCAGTTATGGCCTTGCATGAAATATTTTATTGTTGGGTTTCTTTCTCATCTGTGTTTTCCCATTATAGATGCTCTGAACAGATGGCTGCAATTTTAGGCAATGTGTGGCAGTACTTTCCATTAAATTCAGGGAACTAATAACTGTGTGTTTATGTTTTGTGAAGTGCTTACACTGCTACTTTTACCTGTACAAAACATCATGTTTCCTTTTGCAAGAAAGTTTTCCATGCATTTGAGGCTTAAGATAACTTTTTGCATTACTATCCTGGGCAGACACATTTTTTTTCCTAGATTTCCCTTCATGTGTCCTTGCAAATCTTAGTTGTATTTGTGCCTAGAGCTTTGGAATGAGGATCGAAGCTGTGGGAACTTTAATTGTAGCAGTGTCCAGACTGTACCTGGGTTTACAGTGCATCTCAAAGATGAAACCATATCACAAAGCATGTGGCTGCTGCAGCAGAATCCTTGCTTGCCATGAGAAGGAGCATGGGGAGAATAACCACCAACAGCAAGTGCCAGTTGGCCTGAAGTTAGGAGCTTTGCTCAACCAAACTGTGTATGTAATTTAATTCTTTTTTTTTTTTTTTTTTGGTAGATATAGTGGTGGAGGTTGTTATTTGTTTTGTATGTATGGGCTGGCCTGCAAAAAAGCAGTGTTAGGATCCAGACTACCATGTCCAGTTCTGGGCACCCCAGTGCAAGAGAGACAAGGAACTACTGGAGAGAGTCCAGCAGAAGCTATGAAGATGCTGAGGGGACTGAAGCATCTCTGTGGAGAGGAGAGGCTGAGAGATCTGGGGCTGTTTAGCCTGGGGAAGAGCAGACTGAGATGGGATCTTATCAAGGGTGGGGAGTCAAGATTCTTTTCAGCGGTTCCTAATGACAGGACAGTGGGCACAAACTAGAACACAGGAGGTTCCATCTGAACATGAGGAGAAAATGCTTTTGGCAGAGCTCTCAGGCTACCTTGAGAGGCTTGGAAGCTTCCTTCTTTGGAGAGATTCCAAACCTGCTTGGACATTGCAACCATGGGCAACCTGCTGTGTGTGACCCTACTTTAGCAAGGAGATTGAATGAGGTGATCTGTAGAAGTCCCATCCAGCCCCTACCATTCTGTGATTTTAAGTTTAAACTGTACCTTTAGGTTTTCTAAACTTACTTTAATAAAAGCACTTTGGTATAGTATGAAATGGATTTGAGTTTCTTCCTTCGAGGTTTACTAAATATGGCTTACAATAATGCACTTTATGGAACACTCCTCTAAAATAAAAATGATGTTTATGAACGAGGAAAGTATCCCATCTTCAAACATGCTGTAACTTTTGAAAATAGCCAAGAATAGATTTTGGCAACTGCTGGTCCTCTGAGGGGATCTAAATCACTTCAGGGATGATGTGAAGCCCTGTTTGCTGTAGTGAGGCATTTCATCTGTCCTGTGTGTGGGTTCTGGGGTTGGATGGTCAGGCAGCAATTGGTTTGCCTGTGATTGAAGGCTTTGCTGTGTAATTATGTCAACATGCCTGGTATTGTCGTCTCCTTCTAACTCCTCACCATGCAGAAATTATGCCTTTGGGCTAAAGGATGGATGAGGAATTTCCAGAGCAAGTTTTCAACAGCAACTGTGAATTCGTGCATGACTTCAACAACGTTTTTAGGCTTAAAGCAAGCTCAAAGTTTCCCTTAAGGATTTCCAAACTTTTGGAAGCTCATTCAAGCTATTGTACAGTACTTCCAATCAGGCTGCCATAAACTGAAAAATCCCAGGCATATCTCTGCGTGGCTGCAAATCCACCCTTCAGTACAGCTGCAGTTAAGACCAGAAGAGGAAAAGCCTCCTGCATTTATTTCTGTCCAGGAAATCCCAGACAGAGATTGGTAGCTCAGCATAATCATGCAGTCTCTCTTTCAACGTAGAAACTGATCCTCCTCAGGATCCTGCTCTTCTCCCTGATCTGAGCAACCCATTCCAGCATCCTAGGCCCTGTGCTTTCCTGCCTCTGATGCCTCTCTTGTACACCTCAATCTAATCTTGCTCTTTCCAAAGCAAAACACAGTTCTGTGCTCCTCTCCCTTTACTGCTCCCATCTAATGTGCTGCACCCACCCACTCTGCTCTCCTGCACTGCTCCTACTTCTTGATTTACAAACAGGTCTCCAACACAATTCTCACTGTCACCTGTGGCCCAGAGGAGGCCACAGAAATGAGCCAAGGGTGGGAACTCCTTTTCTGTGAGGAGAGGCTGAGAGAATTTGGATTGTGCAGCCTAAAAGAGAGACAGCTCCAGAGATCTTTTTGTGGCCTTTCAGTACTTCAAGGGGCTGATAAGAAAGATAGGGATAGACTTTTTAGCAGGGCCTGTTGTGACAGGACGAGGGATGATGGTTTTAAGCTATAGGAGAAGAAATTTAGAGGAGACAGATGGAAGATGTTTTTTATGCCAAGGGTAGTGAGCCACGGGTACAGGTTGCCCAGAAAAGGGTTAGAAGCCCTGTGCCTGGAACCATTTCCTCTCAGGTTGGACAGGACTCTGAGCAACCTGCTGTAGTTGCAGATGTCCCTGCTAACTGCAGGGGGGTTGGACTAATTTAGGTCCCTTCCAACCTAAAACACTCTGTGCTTCCAAATGTGGATCCCAAGTGAACTGGGATCTCAGAGTTTTGGCCTGGCCAGGTTGCTGCAGGCTCCCAGACACTGGGCAGCTTCTCAGAGCAGGAAGTTTTGGTCAGCCAAATAATGTTCCTTATCTTATTGCTGCTGTACAAGGCTGAGCACAGGAGGTGTAGCAGCAGCTGGGCACCCATTCTGCTGGCACAGGACAGGCTGTGCAGCACAGGCCACTGGCAAGGAGGCCACTTGCACACCAGATCTTAAAATCACACTGTGGTAAGTTTGGATGCTTAGCACTAACTGGAAAAAGGCTACATTAAACTAATATTATTTCACCTGCTGAATTGTTTAAATTGTGGAGAACTATGTTTATTTCTCTTTTTCTCTGTAGGAAGTGGGGAAGGAGCAGTGCATTTGCTATATGTTCTACATCTCCTTTTTTTTTTTGTTTTTATTCTTGTGGGGTTTGTTTCCCTGTCTTCTGCAGCCAGTATTTGGTAAATTTGTATCATGAGACATCACTGTGTCACCACATCTTGTTCACCATGTAGTGCAGCATGAACTGATCCATCTCCCTTCGAGGAAACAGGCTCTAGGAAAATAAAAACTCTATAAAAATGGTCATTTGAAGTATACCATGAAAGCAGCTGCCAGGTGTTTACCTGAAACAAGATTACTCTTGTCGAGTGGGGAAACCCTCAGCAAGGTGGTTGGTTAAACCTCTGGGTTTGAAAATTGTCTTATCTGTTCTAGCTATGACAAGAAGCAAGCTTGTTTTCTTCATCTTTAAAGAAAGCCAAAAAGATAAGAGCTCTCCAATGCTTTCTGCCAACAGAATTAAGTTAAATGAAGCAAATAGCAGAATAATATTTATACGAGGTAAAATGGTTCTTGGTGCACTCAGCAGTCTGTCCCCTTCTCTGAGGAGATGAGTTTTTGCCTTTCCTTCCACTACTTTTTTCTTTCTTCATCCCTCAAACAACATCCCTGTCTCTTTAAATTTTACAGTCCATTAGCTTTAAATGGAGAGCAGACACTGAACGGATTTTCTGAAGATAATCTTAGGATGGAGAAGCACACCCTGAAAAAATATGCTCTCCTCAGAGTGCAAAGCCATGAGAAGAGTTTTGTGCAAAGGCTGTAGTATCAGAGACATATTTTTATATCATTTCTTAAACAAGAATTTTTTTTTTTTTTCACTGAAGGAAATTATTCTCCAAAGTGTTGTAAAGCTCCAAGGGCCTCAGATCAAATATTCGCTCATTCAAGTCTGAAAACAGCCCTAAAATAGAGTTCAAGCTCTATATTTGAATTTAAAAATGCTAAATTGGACTACTTCTTTTTATAGAAGATACAAACCTCCACACTACCTACAGCTTAAGTTAAACCTTGCCCTTTTCATTGCAGTGAGAGCTGCCCTTACCTCACCATGGTCTAACCACGTCAATATATTAAGCCAAATCTAAAAATATTGGAAAGAGAAGGTAGCTTGGCATGCTCTACCCTTTACGTGGCTTGTTATATTTATTAACTATATATGTAGTTTCTGAATTAGTAGAAAAATGTGGAAAGCAAAGCTTAAGCAGACCTAAATTCCTTGGAGATGGGATTCCGAGGAGAAAAAAAAGATACTCTTCAAATCCCTCTCTGTAAAAATAAACATTCATTAAGCATGCAGAAGAGAGACGTAGCTTACCCATATGTCAACCCTCTTGAGGTTTGTGAAACACTTTGAGCCTGGATTTTCCATGTTGCTACATAAGCTGGCAAAACTGATGTACTTGTGTGTTTTAGGCTTGGTTTCTCCTGGCCTGGCAAGTGGGAGAGTCATTACTAGCTATTACTACTAAAAGGAAATGCGACTTGAGGCTCTATCAAATGTGTGACTTGTCTTCCTGCTGCCTTGCAGGAGGCACCAAAATGCAGGCAGGACTCAGAACCTGCTGCTGTGGGTGGAGGTTGCCAGATGTTTGTCGTCTGCCAGGTTTTAAACAATTACAAAATTTCCACCATATCTTCAGAGCACAGCTTCCTTCCCTGCCCCCTCAGCCAGCTTTCACTCCCAACCTCCTCCCCTTCCCTTGGCCGTGCTTGTGGCTGTGAGTCCTCGCTGTTCCTGCAGCTCAGGCACTGGTTTTCTGCTGACTGTGGATATTTCTTTATGTTAAGGCATTTTGCAACATTAGGTCTACAAATGGAAGCGAGCGAAGGGCTTATTTGTAAGTAATTTAACTAAAGCTCCTGAGAGACAGAGGCAGAAGTCATTTGGACCCTTGAGTGTGAGTGAAATGGATGTGTAACAATTTAATACCAAGTTCATAGTTCTTGAAAATGAGTTGACATAGAGCATTTCAAATCCTGCAAGTTTAAGTATTCTGATGAGATGGGAGTCAAGTTCAGCTGTGCTTTTATCAGGAATTTGTAAAACTATCTCAAAGCACTGTGATAGACAACACAGAAGTAGTAGAGATCAAAAAGAAATAAGTCACGCTGTGTATAAGGCACACAACCTTGCTGGGATTTTATGTGCAGGTATATCTTTTCATGAATGAAATTTGGAGTTTAATTAGAGCTTGTATCCAGGGAAGAGATACCTAATTCGTGGTGTTACAGAGCCAGGAGGTGGTTGTACAGTACAAGAATTAATGATTGCTCTACTCTGGTGAGACCCTACCTTGAGTACTGCGTCCAGTTCTGGAGCCCCTATTACAAGAAGGATATGGATATGCTGGAACATGTCCAGAGAAGGGCTGTGAGGATCATCAAAAGGCTGGAGCCTCTCTGCTATGGAGACAGACTGAGAGAGTAGGGGCTGTTCGGTTTGGAGAGGAGAAGGCTTGGAGGTGACCTTACTGTGCCCTTCCAGTATCTGAAGGGGCCTACAAGAAAGCTGGTGAGGGACTTTTGAGGATGTCAGGTAGTGATATGGCTAGAGAGAATGGAACAAAACTAGAAGTGGGGAGGTTCAGATTGGGTGTTAGGAAGAAGTTCTTCACCGTGAGGGTGGTGAGACGCTGAAACAGGTTGCCCAGGGATGTGGTAGAAGCCTCATCCCTGGAGGTTTTTAAGACCAGGCTGGATGGGGCTCAGCAACCTGGTCTAGTGTGAGGTGTCCTTGCCCATGGCAGGGAGGAGTTGGAACTGGATGATTTTTGAAGTCACTTCCAACCCTGACAATTCTGTTATTCTGTGATTGCTGATTTTGTTAGCAACTGTGCAGCATTTCAGTAATAGAGCAGACATTTAGACACTATTTCTGAATTCAGACCCAACCAAACAGGTATTCATCCTCAGCCTCTTTTTACTTGAGCATCTTTGCATCTCAAATCAGACATCCATCACATGACAAACTTACAGTGGGATCAGGAGGTGAAGATAAACTCCAGTTCTCCAAAACAATGTTTATAAACATCTAACATAAAAGAAACTGTTTTGTCTATCCACCCCCTCTTTTCATCCACCTGTTTGCTCATTTCATTTGTCCATGTACTTGTTTTGTGTCCTTGCTGCTGTTCTGCTATTGTAAGGATGGGCTTCCACGTAGCTTTGGTGAAGATGAAGCAGGACTTGGAGCAAACAGTCTTTAACTTTGCCCTGAATCGTGCTGAAAGCAGTTGGCTTGCTCACCAAAAGGAGGTACCTGAGCTACGGGAAAGTTGATACACCAACCTCCAATTACAGTCTTTGATCTTCCTGTCTACACAAAGGACCAAAATAAGATTGTTCTGACATATTTTTATGCTTTTATAATCCTGATTTGTTACTGCTTTGGTTAGCTGAGTCCTCAGTCATTCTTTGAGTGTGGTTCTTGTCATTTAGTAGTAATCTATGGTGGCCAAAGACCTGTTTTGTCTTGGGGCAACAAATGAAAGGTTTCCTGAGGAGAATGGAGGAGTTCACATGAACGTCCTATAGCAGACTTCTAAGTGCACAGCTATTTAATCAGTTCTGTTGTTCTACTGGTGTCAGCCATGGTCTGTAGAAATGGTCAGCAGCTTAGCTTTTGTTAAGGCCTGAAAGCACCTTGTGGGAATTCCAGGTATCTCCTTCCACCTTGTAGTGGCTGATTTAGACAATTTTTGTTTTACTTTAGCTCCTTTGGCTACCAAATAAATTGTATTATTTCAGCACATTCCTCTCTCATTAAACCTTTGTGTATCTCCTAAGGTATTACATGCTCTCAACTAAGACTTATTTAATCATTATTGTGGGTTCTTGATTTAGGTTATCTGTATCTTCTTTGGAAGACACTTCTGTGCCTTTCATGGATCTATTTTGAAACAACCTTTGAAGCACATATGAGGTGTTATAGAGCCAGGAGGTGGTTGTACAGTACAAGAACTAGTGATTGCTCTACTTTGGTGAGACCTCACGTTGAGTATAACTAAACCTCACTGTGTTTTAGTTACATGATTTCATAGTAAAGGTCTCCAAAAAGTTATTTGCAAGTATAGGTATTATGAGCACTGTCTGAAAGATAACTTTCTGCCAACTTTCACTGTTACCAAATCCTGAGATTTCAGTGTGGGAAATCCTTTGGCTTCTAAGAGTCAGGCTTGCAGCTGATACTATGTCCACATCTCTTTTGTGACCAAGTAGTGTACCTCAGGATCTCCTGAGAAGCTCTTCCCTATAACCTGACACTTCTTGGGCATCAGAAAACACTCTTCTCAAAGACACCTCTGAAATACTCTCAGTGTACTGACAGGGAAAGTTTAGGCTGGACATGAGGAAAAATGTCTTCACTGGAAACCCTGGAACAGACAGCCCAGGGAAATGTAGGGTCAGCATCCCCAGAGAAATGTAAAAGATGTGGTGCTGTGAGACATGGTTTAGAGGTGAACTTGGCAGTGGTGGGTTAACAGTTAGACTCCATGATCTTGAAGGTCTTTTCCTATTTTGTAGCCACTGCAATTGCCATGCAATTGGCCTGTCCTAGAGGAGCATCAGTGTGTCCACTGAGAGCAGTGCTTCCTTAGGCAGAGAAATTCAAAATAAACAAAATCACAGGATCACTGAATGAAAAACTCTTTTTGTTTTGCCTCTTCATCGTTGATGTTTGGTAGTTACAGCACAAAAGTAGAAAACCAGAACAGGTAAAGACAAGGGTTTTGGGGATCTTAAATAGATGTGTTTTTCTGAAGCTGTATTAAAATGCTGTACTAATTACATGCATTGTTTGGGTTCTTTATGAGTGTTTCTATGATTTGCCTTTCTCTTGGAAGCTAACCAAAGAGCTTGAAGGTATAAGGATTCATAAAGAGCCTTTTCCAGATCACTTTTAATAACTGTGTTTGCTAGAGTGTAACTGTTTTGTTTAAAAAATAAAATAATCAACTGGCACCACTTGAGTCAACAGTCAAAGGAATATTAGACTAAACAAATTGGTAATATTTAGGTATTATTCTATTTCTGTTAAGGTGGAGGGTTTCACACCTCTAGTGTGGTGAAATTAGCAAGTGTATAGTTCCTTAGAGACTACCTGAACAATACATTTTTTGGTATAGCTTTTGATGTACATTTTTCATACTTTAACACTCATAATGGAGCCTTACCACTGCAGATTCAGAATTCCAGCATGGCAGAAGTTGGAAGGGAATTCTGAAGAACACCCTGCTAAAGCAAGGTCACCCAGAGCAGATTGCCCAGTATCATGGCCAGACAAGTTGAGAAGCTCTCCAGAGAAAAGAGACTCCACAACTTCCCTGAGTAGCCTGATCCAGGGCTCTGCCACCCTCACAGGGAATCATAGAATCATAGAATGGTAAGGTTGGAGGGGACCTCAAGGATCATCTAGTTCCAACCCCCTGCCATAGGCAGGGACACCTCCCACTAGTACAGGTTACTCAAGGCCTCATCCAACCTGGCCTTGAACACCTCCAGGGAGGGAGCATCCACGACCTCTCTGGGCAACCTGTTCCAGTGCCTCACCACCCTCAATGTAAAGAACTTCCTCCTAACATCTAGTCTAAATCTCCCCTCTGCCAGGAAGTTTTTCCCATGTTCAGATAAAACCTCCTGGGTTCCATTTTGTACCCACTACCCTTTTGTCCTGTTGCTGGGCACCACTGAGAATAGCCTGGCCACATTCTCTTAGCTCCCACCTTTTAGATATGGATCAGCATTGATAGATCCCCTCTCAGCCTTCTCTTCTCCAGGCTAAACACCCCATGGTCTCTCAGCCTTTTCTCCTCAGAGAGATGCTCCAGTCCCCTCAGCATCTTTGCAGAATCTGTTAGACTGTCTCCAGTAGTCATCTGTCTCTCTGCAACTGGGGAGCCCAGAACCAGTTAGTACTCCAGATGTGGCCTCACTAGGGCAGAGTAAATGGGGAGGAGAGCCTCCTTCAGCCTGATGGCCACCCTCTTCTGAATGCACCCCAGGATACCATTTGCCTTCTTGGCCACAGGTGGACACTGTTATTTTGAAGTGAGTCTGCTCCAACCATGGCACTGATGCCCACAGGACTCCCAGACCACTGAGTTACTCGGCAATGGTGGCTTTACAAGGGCAGTGCTCCACGTATATGGCAGAGTACCAATAGCTGTGTTTAGAAAAGAAGCTCTGAACTTCACAGTGGCTCTAATTTTGGTGTATATAAAGGTTAAAACAACAGGCACATTAGGATTATTATTAATCCAGAGACTGTAAACGTGGTCTCTTAGTAACCTGCCGGTAGCAGGGAAGAAGCTCAGAGCAGAGCCACTTTGAAAATATGCTGATTGCCCGAGCTGAACTCGTGTTGACATTTAAATAGGGTGTCATGTTCCACAACAGATGAGAAACAATGCTTGGCAAGAAGACCATTTCAAGTAGTGTACAGGAAAATGGGTCTACTTTCTCTTTTCCCAGTGGTGGAAGAGCTATTTCAGTGCTGGAAACTGTTCCTGTGTGAAGCGTATGGGAAAGAAATAACAAAAGTACACTGAACCTGGAGGAGGAAAAAAATGATTGCACAGAGGGAAGCACAGGACAACCTTTGGACCATACTTTTACTTGGGGGAGCTAGAACCTGAGGATATAGTAAGAAGCAGCTTTGGAGCAGATTAGTAGCTAAAATCTTTAAAAGTTTGGACTTCAGGAAAGGCCTTACTTGAAGGAAGCAGGAACGTGAGAAGTACTACCTGGAGTAAATGTTGCTTGTGCAGGAGTGCTGGTGGTGTTCCACAGCCAAGTCACTGCCAGGAGGAGAAATAGCAGGGGTTAATCGTTAACTGGTTTTGCCATTTGCCTGATTTTAACACACCGCTGCCAGAGCAATGAATACTATAACAGAGCAAATATTTGTAATATCTTTACTGTTGGCCCAGGTATATATATATAGCTAACCTAGTGCCTGCATGTGGGACACAACACTTTAAAACTATATAATTAGCCTATCACTTTAAATAATAGCTTGAGATGGAGTTGCTTTTTTGCTTAGATTACTGTAGCTACTCAGTGGAGAGACCAGTAATTTAAAACTTAATTTCCTAACCATCCTATTTTCTCCTTGGTTTTGATGGGGGTGAGCAGGAAAAGTGAAATCCTGGGTAGGTTGTGGTCACTAAAAGCTTTTCTTTGGCTCAAGATGTGGACCATGTCTATCTCAACATAAGACAAATCTAAGCTTATATATATGTGAAGGGTTAGTGTCAGGAGGATGGAACCATACTCCGCTCAGTGATGTCCAATAATAGAACAAGGGGCAATGGGTGCAAGTCAGAGCACAGGAGATTCCACATGAACATAAGGAAAAACCTTTTCACTGTGAGGGTGACAGAACCCTGAAACAGGCTGCCCAGAGAGATTGTGGAGTCTCCTCTGGAGATCTTCAAAACCCACCTGGACATGTTCCTGTTTGACCTACTGTGGGTGACTCTGCTCTGGCAGGAATGTTGGATGAGGTGACATTTCAAAGTCACTCCCTACCCCTAATGTTCTGTGGTTCTGTGTAAGCAAATTTAACTGGAGAGTCCATTTTCTAACTCCTCTCAACTTACTCTCTTGCTCTTCCAAACCCTTCCTGCAATGTAAAAAGCAGGATTGCTAGTCAGATTGCAGAATATACTTCTTGAGAGTTATGAGAGATAAGAGTAAGAAATCAGTCTTCAGTGATTTAAGAGCTGTTTTCACCAATAAAAAATATCACATAGTAGCTCATTCCTTTATGTTTTAAACTTACACAATGTCATGCCAAGGAAGGCAGAAAAGTGACATTCAGACGATGAGTCCATGCCGTGGTCAGGCATCTGTTTTAACACCAACAATGTATGACACAGACAATTTGTTTCAGGAGGAATCAGTTTGAACTTGTCACAGAAATAGGAGGATTCTAGCTGCCTGAGTTCTGCTTAATAATCATACCAGGCTATTTTTAACAGTATTTAATACACTGTGCCAGTAGCAGGTAGGGGGTGAATCACAGAGGCACAGCATGGTAGGGACTGGAAAGAACCTCTGGAGATTATCTAGTTCAACCTCCATGCTGAAGCAGGGTCACCTGCAGCAGGTTGCCCATGATTGCAATGTCCAGGTGGATTTGGAATCACTCCAGAGAAGGAGACTCCACAGTGTCTGTGGGAAGGCTGATCCAGGATTTCAGCACCCTCACAGGAAAGAAGTTTTTTCTTATTTTTCAGATGGAACCTCCTGTGTTCCAGTTTGTGCCTACTGCCATTTTTCTGGGCACCACTGAAAAGAGTCTGGTTCCATCCTCTTGACCCCCACCCTTCAGATACTGATAAGCAGTGATTACATCCTCTCTCAGTTTGCTCTTCTCCAGGCTAAACAGCCCCAGTCTCTCAGCCTTTCCTCGTCGAAGAGATGCTCCAGACCCCTCATCGATGGCATATCCGAGAGCAGGGCTGCAGGTCAGGCAGTGCACGCACTCTCAAAACTCTTACACACGCCAGGGTGTAAGAATGTGCCTTCTCTTACCATCGTTGTAAGAGGGATGTTTTTCATGCTGGTGTTTTTAAAAGCTGCCTGATTTCAGGTTATTTTCACTGTCAATGAATATTTCTTTTGCACAGCTCTAACTTTGGGCCATGTATAGACGATGTGCAGAAAACATCTTGAGTGTTGCTTAGTGTTGACAGGCCTATTGATTTAATTTTCAGTTCCTCTCCTTCATTTTCTTCAGCAGTTCCTAACCTCTACAGAAAATCTCAATTTATAAAGGCATCTTCCATATTTTCCCAACCCTGAATAAGGGGTAATGTTAGGATAAAAAGGGGGGGGATTATGCAAAACAAGTTCAGTGACTTGAAATCCCTGCGTTGGGAGGCTTTGCTTGGTTTGTTTTGAAAGCCAGTCCAATCAAATTAAAAGCAGACAAAACTAAATTTGGTTCAAAGTTGGCTCACCTCAGATTTCAGCAGGAGCTGTGAAAGCCAAGTTTAAATTGGGACAGGAAGGGAGGGAATGTGGTCAATAGCCTTAAAGTTGAGCATTTTAAATAGGAAATCTGTTTATGCCTCCAATAGCACTTGCTGTTCTGATTTGTTTAGAAAAGCTAAAACAATTCAGAACAGTGGAGTTGCTTGAGGCTTTTCTGGCTTGGCCTGAGCTAAACTTTGTCAGAAATTTAAGCCTCATCTCCTAGCTTTGATTCATCCAGTTAAGTGGTGTTAAGTGATTCTGGTTGTGGCTTAAGGCTTTCTTCACATTTTCCTTGTTTGCCAATATTGAGCAAAGCGTTAATGTTTCCTACTCTTAAGAATACATCTTGTAACTTGTTCCATGGGCTTTTCCAGGAGTAGTTCTGAGTTTGTCATAGAATCATCAAATCACAGAATGGTAAGAATTGGAAAGGACCTCCAGAGATTGTCTAATGCAACCCCCTGGCCAAGGCAGGGTCACATAGGGCAGGCCACACATGAATGCATCCGGGTGGGATTTGAAAGTCCTCAGAGAAGAAGTCTCCACAACCTGTATGGGCAACCTTTTCCAGTGCTCTGTCACCCTCACAATACAGAAATTTCTCCTCGTGTTGAGGTGGATCCTCCTGTGTTCCAGGTTCTACCCTGTGTTCCTTGTCCTGTCACTGGGCACCATCAAAAAGAGGCTGGCTCCTTCATCTTGACAGCCACCCCTCAGATATTTACAGACATTAATAAGGTCCCCACTTAGCCTTCTCAAGACTAAACAGCCTCAGATCTCTCAGTCTCTCTTCATAGGAGACTTCATATTGTAATATTAAATATCTTCATATCATAAGTATCAAAGTGCTGTTTTGAGGCAATATTAATGTGCATAACATGAGATCACAAAGAATAAGAGTCACAAGAAGCTTTTGGGAGGGAAATGCATTGATATTGCACACTGCCAAAATGTGGCAGGAATAGTTTGACTTATTTTTTTTAGGGGAAATAGAATTAGGTGTGCTCACTCTAATTAAACCTAAGAAGAATGTAATTAGTCCATGATTTTCGGCTGAGATGAACACTCACACAAAATCTGCATGGAATTTCCTATAGGGTCTTTACATTATTTATAGGATTTCTTTTCATTCTTCAACTTAACCTGCTTCTCATTCCCTTGTTCTTGCTTCACTTTTTCCCCTGTCCCCACTGTAGAACACCGTGGTTTTCAGCAGGGCAGTTCTCCCACTGATGTGCTGAAGCACTGAATCACTAGTGACTGAAAGCATCAGCTTTGCTGCTTCATTGATACTCCTAGCTGGATAATTCAATAATTTCTGTCATGCATTGTGCTTAGAGGTGTGCAATTCCTACCATTTGTGCACTAACACCATGTTGATGTCACCAATACAAATGTGGACAGAAGTTCTATTTGACTCACTGCATTAGGAGTTCAGAGGCTGCTGATGTGGAAGAAAATAACCATAACCTTTCCTCAAAGATCAGAATTCAAGTTCTCTGACAAACAAGTGTGGCAGAGAGAATGCCATGGAGATGCAGTTGGAATTGCTACAATCCTTCACTTCATACCACGTTGTCGGTGGTGCAGCCACTACAAGCGATGCTCATAATCCACATCAGCTCTTGCATCTTTGGGGTCAGTTTGCAAATTGCTGGCTAGAAAGTTTCAGATACCTTTAATTGGAATGTGATGCAGAAGATCACACATTTGTTAGGAAAAAATGTGGGCTTTCATGAATCTGTCAGGAGCAAAGGTGATGTGGTCATAGTTTATAGGCTTGATGAGATGTGATCGGAAAGCGTTAGTGGTGTAAGAGTGAAGAAAGTGAAATTCAGCAGGTTTTCATTCTCCAGGGAGGAGCAGAGTATGTACCTGACAACATTTGGATTTGTTGTCTTGCAGTACCAGGACTCTAGCTCCAGGAATTTCTTTGGATTTGCCCTAGATCATCACAGAATGGCAGAGGTTGGAAGTGAGATCTGGAGATCATTTGATCCAACCCCTCTGCTAAAGCAGGGTCACCCCGACTGGATTGGCCAGGATCGTGTCCAGACAGGTTTTTAGTATCTTCAGAGGAGATCCACAGCCTGTGAAAGAGGTTTCATGAAACACATTGCTCAGGGAAGAGACTAAACCAACATGAAGGGTCAAGGCTTTTCTGAAGAACATCTTGAGTCCTTTACTCTTCCCACCACAGCCACCAGTCCTGCTCCCTATCCTGATTTTGCCTGTAACAAAGAGTGTGACACTCACACTTGGGGAGCAGGGAGGTTGTCTTAAAGAAACTCAGAAGGGAGCTGCAAGGAAAGAGTTACTGCTATGCTGGTTCAGGGGAGGGGAATGTGGAGCTGACAAGCATTCCTCCCACTAATTTCCCTCTTCTGTCAAATACCTTTATTATTTTCTTTGTCATCTGGATCAGGATCTGCTTTTCTCCTTTCTTCCCTCCACCTGCGCTAAATGTTGCTGCTGCTGAACATCACCCTTTGATTCCCATGGTTTCTCACTACAGCTTCAATCCCCTTATTTGCTTTTTCCTTCACTCTTTAGTTTTCTCAGCCCTGCAGGCAGGCATGCCATCATGTATGCAGTTTATTTGCTTTTCAAAAGCAGTCTGTTTCTTCACAATTTTGTTCTACCCTGCTAACATTTCTTCAGAATAAGCAAACAACAACAGAAAAGTCTACAAATGCCAATTGTAGCCTTTTTTTTCTTACCATTTTTCAGATTTCTGCCAGTCGTGTTATGCAAACTGATAGTGGCACAGTTCAAACTCAATACTTGGCCTGTGTCTTTGTCTTCCCTCTGCTCTAGTGCAAACTGATAACGTAGAAATCTGTTTGGATAGGTAGTTTTTGCAGATGCACTCTGGTGCATTTGAAGTGTGGATATTAACATTTGGACTTTAGTTGTGTCAGGGGAGGTTTAAATTGGACATTAGGTAAAGTTTCTTTACTGAAAAAGTGGTCAGGCATTGGAACAGGCTGCTCAGGGAGGTGGTGGAGTCACCATCCCTGGAGGTGTTCAAGAAGTGTGGAGATCATAGTATCTGTGTTATCTGTGTCTGTGTCCTTGTTTTTATAAATCTCAGCAAGACACCACATTGTTTTCTTTTCACAACCTATAATCTTTTTTTTAAAATTTAAAATATTCCAAGTAGCCTCAAACCAGCACAATCTGAAGAATTTAAGCTTTGATAGAGGTGGCAAAGAGCATTTCAGCCACCCTCTCAAGATAGTCTTTTGCACTGCTGCTTGTCCTTCCCCGCTCAGCATCTCATTTGCTCCACTTCTTCCCTGATTTAATTAAGGCAGTTCTGAGGTCTGGCCATGGCCTATCCCTTCAGTCTCTGTTCTTCTTGGTATGTTGCATTAAACCTCTCTCCATCTCACTGCTACCTCTGTTACCTACCCTCTCACCTACCAAAGCTTTTTTGGAATTAACTTTTTGCTTTAAGTTCTTCTTTATTAACAGTTGCCTCCACACCTGTGGTCTTGGGTAGCGTGAGCTAGAGCCAAAACAAAGACTCAGCAAGTGGGTTAGTGATGCCTCTTAAAATGGCAGTAGTTTCAAATTCCATACGTACACATCCATAGATTTAAGAGGGAAAAATGCAGAGCCTTCCTTTGATGTCAGCCCTAGAGATTCTAGAGGTGGTATTTGTAGAGACTATTTTGGGAGAGGGGATCAAAGGAGTGTCAACATGAAATATTAATGAAATCAGGAGGTATCTAGGAAAAAATCCTGCCACCTCCAACCTCAATGGCTGTCAGGTTTTCTTCAGGGATTAAGAAAAGTACCTGGTTGCTGATGAGTTATTTCAGTGTTTTAAAATTATGAAAGCTCGATTGATTGTGATGTTGATCATCTCTTTATGACCTAATTTGCCTTTCCTCATTTCTAATTCAGGTCCTAGTGAGAATTGCATAATTTCTTAAGATATTCAGAATAAATTGGGAGGTGGGCAAGTTATATGTTTAAAAAGAAGAGAGGAGAGAGAGATGGATTTGATATCTGTGTACTAAAGAGTTCATGTTTGTAGTAACTTGTCTTCCTCAACTTCTTTGTATGCTGCCTTAAGTTAGCTCCAGTCCATAAGTTCTTTCCTCTTCTGCTGTCTCATGCTTTTTAATGCCCCCTTGTTGGGAAGCAAGCACTGGATCACAATGTTGCTTGAGAAAAGACAACACAAGAATGACATGGAACTGTTAGAATGAGTGCAGAGGAGGGCCACAAAGGTGATTGGAGGGCTGAAACACCTCTGCTGTGGAGACAGGCTGAGAGAATTGGGGTTGTTCAGCATGGAGAAGAGAAGGCTCTGGGGAGAGAGACCTTAGGGCAGCCTTGCAGTATTTGAAGGGGGCTCTGGGACAGCTGGAGAGGAACTTACTACAAAGGTGTGGAGTGATAGAATGAGAGGTAATGGCTTCAGACTGGAAGAATCTGGACTAAGATGAGACTTCAGGAAGAAATTCTTCCCCACAAGGGTGTTGAGCCACTGGAACAGATTGCTCAGAGAAGTTATGAAAGTTTCAAGCCTGGAAGTGTTCAAAGGCAAGTTGGATGGGATCTTGTGCAACCTGTTCTAGTCAGAGGTGTTCCTGCCTGTGGAAAGGGGTTTGGAACTTGATGATCTTTAAGGTCCCTTCCAACCCATTCTATGATGCTGTGAATTTTACCAGGTTTGTTCTTTTGGAGCACGTGGGCTTTTTCCAATCACAGAAGAACTGCTTTGCAGAATGGAAGAGAAGCTGGCTAAATTCAAAACATAAATGAACCACCCTTATCTTCTTAAAGGGAAGTATGTACCTACCTCTCTTCCCTCAGTTTGCCAAGTCACTGGCATCACTGGAGACTCAGGTGATACTGGAGATGAAGGATGAACCCCAAGATGTGCAGCATGTTAATAGGAAAATAGTGACAACAGATACACTGAGCAGGAAAGGATCTGTGAGCATTGGATGAGTTGATGTTGAGTTTGGGGGACTTCTGTAGAAAGCAGGAGAAAGTGAAAATAGAGAAACAGCAGCAGGGAATGGTGGGAAGTACCCTCCTTAAGATCTATGCATGTGGCTGCAGTATTGATGCAGTGAGGATGAATGGGGACACCTACCAGCTCCTTGGTGCTGGAATGAATATATAGTCAGGTAGTGAGCTACTGTCTTCCATGAGTCCAGACACACTGAGATTTAGTGGCTGAGGTCTGTATTCATGGAAATCATTGTCTTAGGGTAAAGTACCTTGGCTTGTTCACACCAGAACTTCAGCTGCCATCACTGTTTTATCTAGATGACCATACTATACTAGAACAAACTAAATGTCCATCATCAATTGATGACCCAAAGCTTTGTAGTTTCTGGAGCAGACTGAGAAGTTCTTCCTCACAGCATGATGATCTGCCTGCATCGAGAGAACCCTCTTGATTGCAAATAGTCTGAGTGTGTAAATACAACTCCAAGACAATCAGTTACAATCTTCACACTGCATTCTTCAGCCTTACAGTACATTTGGTATTCACCTTGCAGTAAATGTGGTGGCTAAGTCCCCAGAGTAACTGATTGTTTATTATGACTCCCTTTCAGTTGGGCAGAGAGCTTAGGGCCTGTTGTGGGAACCAGTCCTTTCTTTTTTTTTTCTTTGCATCTGAGAAGCCACAATGGGCAGCACTAATTGCTTATTGGCACCTTAGAGCGGTGATTTGCTGCTCTCCAGTTCTTTGCGTGATGTTCAGCTTTACTGGTGTAACTGAAGAATTTGCTGTTATGGGGGGGAAAATTGAACAAGAAAACAGAAATGTGGCAGGCAACTTGAGGTCCTAGGGCTTTTAAGGTGGTCTACAACTTGAAGCACCTTTTGTGTGTTCTGCAGAAGCCATGCCACTGAGTATGATGATGTCTGTTTGCATTGCCCATTTCCTGGAGCAGGCTGCATGTCCTCAAGTGCCTTTGGAAGAATCTCACCCAACCTGGTCTTGAGGGAGGGGGCATCCACGATCTCCCTGGGCAGCCTGGGAGGTTGCCATCAGATGACCAGACGTGTGTCTTCTGCGGCCAAAATGCAGACTCCTGCATCTCATACTGGATGTGATTTTGATCCTGTGAAAGAAATGTGTGACAACTTGTGGTCCCATAACCAAAGCATGCCAACCACATGACAAGTGAATGTTTTGGGGGCAATGCCAAGCACAAATATAAGCTGCATCAGGAGTGGATCAAGAGCAGTCTCAAGGAGAAGGACTTGGGGGTGTCAGTTAATGAAAAACTCAACATGAGCTCTCGATGGTTGCTGCAGCCCAGGAGGCAGCTGTGTGCTGGGCTGCATCAAAAACAGTGTGACCAGCAGGATGAGGGAGGCGATTCTGCCCCTCTGCCCTGCTCTCATGAGAGCCCATCTGGAATACTGCATCCAGTTCTGGTGCCCTCAGCATATAGGGACAAGGAACTGCTGGAGCAGGGTCCAGAGTAGGCCACAAAGATGATCAGAGACTTGAATCACCTCTCCTGTGGGGACAGGCTGAGGGAGTTGGGGCTAATTAGCTTGGACAAAAGAAGGCTCTAAGACCTCATAGCAGCCTTTCTGTACCTGAAGGGGGCCTACAAGAAAGAAGGAAGAGGCTTTTTACAAGGGCTTGTAGTGATAGCATGACAGAGAATGGATTAGAGCTTGAGGAGGGCAGATTTAGACTGGAGATTAGAAAAAAAATCTTTTAAGGGCGGTGAGACATTGGCACAGGTTGCCCAGTGAAGCTGTGAATGCCCCCTCCCTGGAGATGTTCGAGGCCAGGTTGGATGAGGCCTTGAGAAACCTGGTCTTGTGGAAGGTGTCACTGCATATGGCAAGGGGGTTGGAACTAGATGATCTTTAAGGTCTCTTCCAAGCCAAACTGTTCTGTAAGTCTATGCATAATGCATATGGCAGTGGTGGAAGAAGGAAGAGGACTGCATAGAGGGGATGACTGGACAGGTGCTCTCTGGTTCACTGCTTGCTGCCACATAGGTAAAGAGCAAGGAGGGCTTCAAGGGGTTGATGCATTCTAATATTTCAAAGCTGACTTTTAGAGGAGAGACCATTTTGTTCAGGAACCACACTTGTATTAACCAGCATGACTTCACTGAAGCCTTTATTTTTGAAACAGCTTTAGAGGTGCCTGATGTTACCCTAGTCTGAAGGCCTCTGTTAATTGTTACCAGAAACAGTGCTTTGGAAGATAGCCTAAGAAATTCTGCTTTACCTAATGGCCTGCACCATTTTGGCAGCAGCTTGTGCACTACTTGGTTGTGGGTTTTTTGTCTTCTTCTTGCTGCTGCTCTGAGGCTTGGAAGTGTAAAGAACGACACAGCTAGTGATCTGCAATAAAATTCAGGTCTTTCCTTCTTTAGAGAAATGAATTATAAATGTCCTTGTTGCCAAGCACTTGATAACCATGTAAGTGGGAGAACCTCTCAGTGATATACCTTAATAGCAGAATTAATGATGTTTGAACTTAAGTCTGTTTGTCGAGACTTCGTTAGCTTTTGAGCTGAGAAAGTGAGGGGGGGAAATGCACTGCGAGCACAGGAGTTGTGCCCTGGGGCACACTGGGATACCAGCACCCAGCTAAGACCCCCTGAAGCACTGCTTTCTCACTATGAAACCGCTGTGGTTTCTTGCTTGACTTAGATGTATTTTGGGTTCTTTTCACCAGGGCTGGATGGTTTTGTGTTTTCAAGTCTACACGTGTGAGCTTATGTGTCCAGAAGGTGTTTGTGTGTGCGCCTGTGTACATACCTGGGGTTCTCTTCCAGGTTTCTGTGATGTGTTGTTATGACTGAAGATTGAACATGTGAGCTGTTTTTACCCAGTGGTGAGTCCTGAGACAGTCCTGCTGAGGGTTTGCTTTTGTTTTGATGTTGGTTTCAAACTGTCTTCTTCCCAGGCACTGCAGTGTGAATGACTTAGGCACATGCTGTTTCACTGTGTTGACGAAGGGTAGTCAGCTTGAAATGTCTTCATCTGCTGCAGCAAACCTTTTAGGACAAGAGTGGAATTCAGTGCTGTCTATTACAGTACTGGATTTTATTTCCAGAAGAGCCCCTTTTTAATGAGAGTAAATTCCTAGTGCTAAGAGCCAAAAATCATGTGTGACTGTTTATTTTTTACTATTTGGCATACCCTCAGACAATTTGTTTGTTGTGCTGGATCATCACAGGGTCTGTTAGATCATCTAATTGAAAAAAAAGGGAGTTTGTTGTCCTGGAACAGCTCCAGAAGTTGTTTGTTTCACAGCCAAGTTCCTCCTATGCTCTAACTCTGAGGTCATCTCCATAAGTCACTTTTATTATGTTTGATTTATTTCCCTCTTACACACTTGGAATTGGGGGGAAAAAAAAAAAAGTTTTATTAAATGTATGGCATAAAGTGTATTTTAATAGTAATACCATAAATACATCTCTAAGATTAGTGACCTGGCCTTCAGCCTTAGGTTGAAGGTTACCCATTCTGTAGTCCAACAGAAACACTGATTATCATTGCTTGAGATAACGGTGCCTACTTCTGAGGTGTAGATAAGGTACTGAATGGCAGGGAAAGTTCTTTAAGTGGATATGGGTTTCTGTCTGTGGAAAAGAAAATCAGCAGGCTTTGCTTTTCGTGTTTTCACATCTGATTTTTCAGAAACAGTAGACTCTGAGATTCATAGAATGGTTTAGGTGGGAAGGGACCTTAAAGATCATCTAGTTCCAATCCCCTGCCGTGGACAAGGACACCTTCCACTAGAACAGGTTGCTCAAAGCCACATCCAGCCTGGCTTTGAACACCTCCAAGGAGGGGGCATCCATGACCTCCCTAGGCAACCTGTTCCAGTGTCTCACCACCCTTACTGAAATGAATTTCTTTCTAATCTCCAGTCTAGATCTGCTCTCCTCAAGCTTCAATCCATTCCTTCTCATCCGATCACTACAAGCCCTTGTGAAAAACTCTCTTCCCACTTTCCTGTAGGCCCCCTTCAGGTGCTGGAGATACCTGACAACATGCTGTAGCAACATCATTCTTGCAGGGTGTACTTCTGGTGCTGTTCAGGATATCCCAAGTTCTTTGCACGGCAGCTTTAACCAAATTTATCTTGAAAAGTGTAGTTTTGTGTAGGGTGTGTGTGTCTGGTTTGATTTTATTCAGGATCTTGCAAAACCTAATCTGCCTCTCAAAACGTGCACAGAGAAATGGAGTTGCTTTTCAGGATTTTATATCCTGATCTGTGAACAGCATTCGTTCAGGAAACAGCAGTCTTGCTGACTCTTTTGACTGCGAGAGATTTTTAGGCCCCATAAATAAGGAAGGAGAGTTTCAAAGGGCTAGTTCCTGTCTTTAGGTAATTCCATGTTCAGCACAGTATTCTGAAACATGTCATCTGTGTCAGAAAGGGAAGTGGGCTGCTGCTGACAGTTCTTGTCTCATGAGCATGAAAACCGGGAAAGAAGGGGCCATAGGAGCACCTCTTCTGTGGAGACAGACTGAGAGAGTTGGGGCTCTTCAGTCTGGAGAGAAGAAGGCTCCAAGGAGACCTTTTTTGTGGCTTTCCAGTATCTGAAGGGGGCCTACAAGAAAGCTGGGTTGGGACTTTTTAAGGTGCCCAGGCAGTGATAGGACTAAGGGGGATGGATCCAAGCTAGAAGTGTGTCGATTCAGATTGAATGTTAGGAGGAAGTTCTTCACCATGAGGGTGTGGAGACACTGGAACAGGTTGCCCAGGGAGGTGGTGGAAGCCTCACCCCTGGAAGTTTTTAAGGCCAGAGTGGATGTGGCTCTGAGCAACCTCATCTAGCATGAGGTGTCCCTGCCAATGGCAGAGGGGTTGGAGCTAGATGATCCTTAAGGTCCCTTCCAGCCCTGATGATTCTGTGACTCTAAAGTTTACATTGTTGGTTTATGATGGTTGTGAGTTCTCATACAGCTGCGTGAAACCATCTGTGTGATTGCCTGCAACACTGATGCTGCTGACATTGATTGTCGCAGCGGATGGCAGGTACTGAGGAGGCCCCAAATAACAGAGTAGGAAGAGCAGAGATTTCATCAAAAAGAAGGTAAAAATAAGTAGGCACCTATATAAAACA
The DNA here is from genome assembly GCA_013396675.1 of Eubucco bourcierii. Taxonomy (NCBI): domain Eukaryota; kingdom Metazoa; phylum Chordata; class Aves; order Piciformes; family Ramphastidae; genus Eubucco; species Eubucco bourcierii. The sequence continues at coordinate 189,707 of VWZE01017116.1, forward strand.
GAGAATGTAATCTTTCATAATATGATAAGTTAGTGCTAGCAATTAGACTTGGAAAGCAAGTAAAGGAGATCAGGACACAGAAAGAAAAGGAAGGTGATGTTGCTTAATGCTCTCACTTCCTATTCTAAAAATAACTGGCTAGATAAAAATGGTATTATGGAATAATCATAGCCTGGGATGTATTCAGTTTGCTGCAGCTGCTTGACCATGCCTAGCTGTTGGCTGAACTGAAAGAAGCCATGTTGTGCCCAACACTTTCCCTGGGCTACTGTGGGAAGTTAACACAAACACCCATTGCTATCTCTGCAGGTTTTGTGAGCTGTTATACTGACCCCTGTTTGCTGCAGACTTTCACAGTCAAAGCATCACTGGTCTGCGTGCCCAGCTCTGCCATGCCTCTCAGAATATGTGAATGCTTACACTGAAATAATTCATATTTGGACTGTCCAGCCCACCAAGAGCTAAAGAATTAAAAGTGGAGTGCAGCTGCTGTTCCAGCAAGCAATGCAGTGAGGGAACAGCTTCTCTGTGCAGCTCACCTAAAGGCTGTCATTTTACACCATAACCAGCCTTGATAAACTTGTGCTAACTGTGAGTTGCTTCAACCTGTTTTCTGGCATTTTTTATGTAAAAAACACAGACCCTTCTCTTTGTGTCACCCTCGTTCCCCCACAAAAGCAGTGCCAAGGGGAAAAGCTCATCTTGCACACTGATGCTGCATGACAAAACCCATGCAGGAGTCCAGGCGCAGGCGGACTCCAATAACTTGAAACATGAACAGATTCTGTGAACTACACATCTTAATTTCATGCCTGAAAGTGGCTCCTTGCATGTTATTATGTCTGGACATTCTTGAAAGTGTCTTCCTCCTTGCAGGATTTTTGAGGACATGTATGCCTGTCCTATGTGTGGATGGGTACACAGAGAGATCTTTCAACACCAGGTTTTGAAAGTTGGAATCAGTGAAGATCTCATCATCAAGTAGCTGGGAAAATAAAAGCAACAAAAGTGCAAAACAAAATAGGGATAGAGCTGCAGTGGCTCAGAATCACAGAAATCACTAGAGGCTGGAAAAGACCTCTGAAATCATTGAGTCCAGCCTATAACTTAACACCACCACATCAGCTAAACCATGCCACCAAGTGCCACATCCAGTCTTTTCTTAGAGACCCCCAGGGATGGTGACTCCACCACCTTCCTGGGCAGTCCATCCCAGTGCCTCATCACCCTTTCATTGAGGAAGTGCTTCCTAACATCCAACCTAAACCTCCCCTGGTGCAGCTTCAGGCCATGGCCTCTTGTCCTGTCACAAGTTGCCTGGAAGAAGAGTCTGACCCCCACCTGACTACAACTTCCTTTTAGGTATCTATAGAGAGTTATAAGATCCCCCTCTAAATCTCCTCCAGGCTGAACAACTCCAGCTCCCTCAGCCTCTCCTCATCAGACTTTCCCTTGAGCCTCCTCACCAGTCTTGCCATGCTGCTCTGGCTTGTGGCGTAAGAAAAGAGAGCAGAATAGTCATGCCAAAGAATTGGGGATGGAAAATGTGCCAGCTACAAACAGTTAGTTAAGAAAACTGTGCAAGTAAAAGAAGTTATTGTATTGAGGGATTGATTGACAGGAAGCATAATTCTAAAAATACAGGAAACAGCCATAAGACAGCAGAGCATAAGACAGACAATTCTTGTGTGCCTATGTGTTAGCAGGACCAAACCAACAATACAGCTATTACCTTAGCTTTTTACTTAGAGACTTCTGCCTGGAGAAGGGGAAAGTTAGTATCTGCTGTTTGCTTTTCATAGAATAATAGAATTGTTTAGGCTGAAAAAGGCCTTTAAAATCATCAAGTCCAACCATTATCCCAGCACAGCCAGGTCACCACTAAACCATGTCCCTCAGCATCACATCTGCATGGCTTTTAAATCCCTCCAGGGATGGTTATTTCCCCGCTTCCCTGGGCAGCCTCTTCAGGGCTTGACATCCCTTTCAGGGAAGAAATATTTTTTCCATTTTTATTTAAAGGAAATGTGTGTTCCTCTGAGTGTGCTGATAGGTAAATGCTGATTTTTCATATGTCTTGGCATGAGTGCACATAAGGCATTTATTCAATTTGTGCTTACACACAGTTGTGGTGGAGACTAGAGGGGGAATAATAATGTCATTATAAAAGACAAGATACAAGCTTTTGGCAAAAAATCAATGTCCTGCTCCCTGTAGTGAGGTACTTTACACTTGAAACATTTTTTTTTTCTTCCACTGACTCCCTGCTACCTTTGTGAAGCATCACTGAAGTTGGTTTTTTTTTCATGAGGATGTGAGGATGGAGACTCCCTTTTTACAAGTAGTCACATGGGAAAGACAAAAGGTAATGGGTACAAGTTACTCCTGGGGAGATTATGACTGGACTCCAGAAGAAAATTTTCCACTATGGGAACATTGGAATCATCTCCCAAGAGAAGTAGGAGATTCTCCTAGATTGAACAGTTTTAAGACTCAGCTTGACAGAGTGCTGGGTCTTCTCATTTAAACTACACTATCTCCTAGAAAGGTTGGACCAGATGATCCTTGGGATCCCTTCCAACCTGGCATCCTGTGATTCCGTGTGCACTGCCTGCCCATGTGGAATTTCTCATTGCCTGAGGTCATTGGATGACTTACTGACCAAGTTGAACAGCACTTTAAGCAAAAGAAAAGCATTAAAATGTTGCAGAGTGGATTCATTAAGACTACTAACAATGATTGGTCATGAGCAGAGGTGATAAACTATGTGCAAAAGCTCTTCCCTAGCTGATGCTCATCAAGGATGACTTGCTGGTGCTCAGCTCTGCACCATCACTGTCCAAGTTATTAACACATTACAGAGATGCTCAGAGGGCTGGAGCACCTCTGCTGTGAGGACAGGCTATGAGAGTTGGGGCTCTGCAGCCTGGAGAAGAGAAGAAGGCTTCCAGGAAACCTTGAAATGCCATTCCAGTATCTGAAGGGGGCTACAGGAGGGCTGGGGAGGGCCTATTGACAAGGTCTTGAAATGACAGGATGAGGAAGAATAGGTTTGAACTGACAGAGGGGAGATTTAGACTGGATGTTAGGAAGAAATTCTTCACAGTGAGAGTGGTGAGACACTGGCATAGATTGCCCAGGGAGGTTGTGGCTGCTCCCTCCGTGGAGGTGTTCAAGGCCAGGTTGGACAAGGACTCGAGTGACCTGTGCTAGTGGTAGGGGTCCCTGCCTATGGGGGGGGGTTGGGAATAGATGATCTTTAAGGTCCCTTCCAACCTAAACCGTTCTATGAATACAGAAATTCTGGCTTGCTGCCACACAGTGCAGTTGCTCAGCTGCATTTCCTGCTGGTAACCTTTATTTCCATTTCACAGTGATTCCTGATCGCTGATTATTAGATCTCTAAATAAACTCACCTTGAATCCATTTAATAGTCTGTGAAGAGAAATAGGCATTTCAAGGGAGGAATTGATTAGATAATAATAGAATGAACTTCTTTTTGTGTGTGATTCTTAGATTTTAAACATCTGTGTTAGAAGGAGATGAGCTCCACATTTGGGTTATTCTGTTAGCTTGACATCTGCTAAGAGGCTTGGCTGCAGAAATCAGCATTTAGGCAGATGTGTTGCATTATAAGGTTGGGTCCTTTACAGTGCAGCTGCTTAAAACTGTTATTGATGATAGAGTTTTGCATAAAGGCATAATTTTAACCCTTGGTGCGTTAAAATCATGTCTACACTATGCAGTCACAGCAGATTTTTCTGTATGGCTTGTATTAGAGGTTTCTCTTCTTCTACTTGCTACATTGGAGGAGATGCATTGATTTATTGTATAGGTAGAGTGAGCCTGGGCGGGGAGGCAGGGGAAATTGACTTTATTTTGGTGTATGGAGAATACAGAATCACAGAATCCCAGGATGGTGGGGTTTGGAAGGCACCTCTGGAGATCACCTGGTCCAACCCTGCTGCTCCAGCAGGATCACCCTGAGCAGGTTGCCCAGGGTCACTACGTCCAGGGGGATTTGGAATCTCTTCAGAGAAGACTCCACAATCAATCTGTGCAGCCTGCTTCAGGGTCCCAGCACCCTCACGGCAAAAATGTGTTTTTCTTATGTTCAGATGGAACCTACTGGGTTCTGATTGTGTTTGCTGCCCCTTGTCCTGTTGCTGGACACCACTGAGAAGAATCTGGCCCCAACCTCTTGAGCCCCACCCTTTAGGAGTTGATCAGCATTGATTTAGGCATTGATTTAGGCTGCGCTTCCCCAGCCTAAACAGCCCCAGGTTCCTCAGCCTTTTCTCTTCAGAGCGATGCTCCTATGCTTTTATAATCTTCTTCCCACTATTACAGGTTACTCAAGGCCAGGGTGGACGAGGCCTGTACTAATGGGAGGTGTCCCTGCCTATGGCAGGGGGTTGGAACTAGATGATCTTTGAGGTCCCTTCCAACCTTACCATTCTATGATTCTATGATTCATGGCCGTCTCTGGGCTCTCTTCTAAGTTATCTGTTTCTCTTGAACTGGGGAGCCCAGAGTTGGACCCAGTACTTCAGATGAGGTCTCACTAGAGGGGAAGGAGAACCTCCCCCCATCTGCTGGTCACACTCTTCTCTTAATACACTGCAGGAGACCATTGGTCTTCTCAGCCACAAGAGCGTGTTGCTGGCTCATGGCGAACTTCTTGTCCACCAGAACTCCTCGGGTTCTCCTCTGCAGATCTCCTTTCCAGCAGGTCAGCCCCTAAGCGTCAGTGGTGCATGGGTTGACCTTCTGGATTATATAGCCCAGATCTACTTGGTTTATAAGTAATCCAAATCCTTCCAGTGTTCTGCTCAGCATGAAGAATGACTTTTTAAGTCATCATTGTGATTTTCAGTAACAAATTAGGAAGAGTCATCTGCTGTGGTTTAGTTCTTAAAACCTGATATAGTATAAATAAAAACAACTCCCCCCAAAAAAAAAGAAGTCCTGTACTTGATAGTTATGTAGCATCTGCATTTTTATGTCTGCCACTATCTGAAATTTTTGAGTGTGGCCTGTCCACTTGGTGTATTCCAGAAGGGCACAGGAAAGAAGGATCACTACAGAAGCAAAATCGTGGCAGAAACATGCTGTAGATGTAAGCTCCAACCTTATGTGAAGTCAGGTTTTCGTAGGCAGTTGAAGTTCCTAACAGTCCACAGGAAGGGAAACACAGAATTTGGCAGGATGGGAACTATTTAGCCACGGCATCATTTGTGTGTGTGTGTGTGTTAGTCTTTGGCTGTGTGCTCTGTATGGTTTACAGAAGACAGCCATCAGCTCATGCTGTATGTAAATCGCATCAAATTTTGGAGACAACATCTGGAAAATAACCAAGTTTAAGTTGAAAATATAGGCAGTTGACTGAGGTGACAGCGTTCTTGCAGGGAGAAATAATCTGAGGGTTCAGAGAGCTGTAAATAGCAGAGGAGGTATCTTGGGCTGGGGAAGCAGTATGGTAAAGGCATGAAGGGAGCCTGAGGAGATTCACAGATTAGCAGAGGCTATTGTTTGCTGACACAATAGGAGGAACAAGCTCCTAAAGGTGTGTGGACGCCTGCCATCTTCTACCTCCTTTCACTCTGCTGAACAGGACTTCCACAACTGAAAGAGCAGCTCAACATGAGGAGGCAGAAGCATGTGGAAAGGGACCTGTCCATCCTTGGCTCCCCTCTGCCCCTTCACACCACACAGTGGTCTCTGAGGTGGGCCCAGATGGCTATTGCTGTTGCTCTCTGCAGCCATCCTCTTACAGAGCCAGGCTCTTCTGGCAGCTCAAACTGATTTTTGTTTCATTGCACGTGACTTGTTGCATCTCAAGACAGAAGTATTCAATTAGGTGAAGCATTGTGTTGTATTAGCAACAGGACAAGAGGAAACAGCTTCAACTTGCACCAGGGGAAGTTTAGGTTGGATATTAGGACAGGTTCCTTCCCCCAGAGGGTTGTAAAACACTGAAGCAGGCTGCCCAGGGAAGTGGTGGAGTCACCATTCCTGGATGAATGTTGCAGGGATGTGGATGTTGGTGCTGAGGGGGCTTGGTTTACTGGTGAGTTGACAGTGCTAGGTTAATGCTTGGACTTGACGATCTTAAAAGTGTTCTTAAGCAACAGGATTCTGTGATTATATATTAATTACTTACCTCTAGTCATGGGAGAGCTCTTTTGTACCTCTATGAAAATCAACAGTACACCTTTGGTATCTGTCAGGCAAAACCAGTGGCCTGGTTTTGGATAAACAGTGCTCCTGCCTCCCTTGCAGAGTGCTTGCTGTGGCAGAAAGCTTCAACCCTTGTGCCCAGGGTGACATGGCAAGTCATAGTGTGCAGCATGCTTTGACTGTTACAGGTAGCCACAGGGACCCCTGGTCTGATGAATACTGCTACTTCTGGTATCCTTCTCTAATACCAGCTGTCCTTTTTTACCCCTCTTCTCTGTACCCCTACCAGCTTGTGCTCTTTTCTCTTGAATGGAGTTCTCTTGAATGGAGTTTCCATTAATTCCTGTGAGTAGTCATAGAATGGTTTGGGTTGGAAGAGACCTTAAAAGTCATCAAGTTCCAACCCCCCTGCCATGGGCAGGGACACCTCCTGCTAGACCAGGTTGCTGAAGGCCCCAACTAGACTGGCCTTGAACACTTCCAGGATTGGAACCCAACTTCTCTGGTCAACCTATTTCAGCACCTCAGAACCCTCATGGGGAAGAATTTATTCCTAGAGCCTAATCTCAGTCCAGTTTCTTCCAATCTGAAACTATTCTCTCTTGTCATGTCTCTCCATGCCTTTGTAAAAAGTCCTTCTTCAGCTCTCCTGTAGCCCCCCTCAAATACTGGAAGGCTGCTCTACAGTCTTCCTAGAGCCTTCTCTTCTCCAGGCTGTACAACCCAAACACTTTCAGCCTTTCTGTATAGCAGAGGTGTTCCAGCCCTCTGGTCATCTTTGTGGCCCTCCTCTTGACCCCACTCTAACAGTGTCATGTCCTTCTTGTGCTGAAGACACTAGAGCTGGACCCAGCACTGCAGGTGGGGTTTCAGCAGAGCAGAGGGGCAGAATCCCCTCTCACAACCTGCTGGCCACACACATTGATACAGATTGACTCCTATATATGAGGAATACCTTACCTCATATGTTCTAGAGCCTCATTTGGGGGGGATTTTAAGAGATCTTTCGATTTGTTTTGCTTTGTTGTTTTCCTGATCACTCAGTCAGCTGGAGGTCATTCTGAGGTGAAATTTATCCAGGAATTGAGCTTTCAAAGGGGAGAACTCAGTGATAATTGAAATGAGCAGAGGAGCTGCATCTGAGATGCACAAACAACTAAAATTTGAGCATTTTCTCTTTTTCATCATTTGCTTTTACAGCCTCAATGAAATTATGTTAAAAAAAAATGACAGAAAATAAATTGTCTTGTATTATGTGCCTTTCACAGATGTAATCCTTGACTCTTTCTGAACTTAGAGCTGTCCCTTCCCAAACACTCTATAAATTGTTGGATGGACCACAAGCATTTGAATGGTACAGAGGAGTTTTAATTTAGCTTAATATAAGTCATTTACATGTCCAGACAGAGCATCCTTGTGTGCATTCTTCCAAGCTCTGCTCTTTGTCTGCAGTGTTACACTGGTTTATATTTCTGGTAAATGTGTTGCAGGACTAACCTGATAAGAGCTGCTTTTCCCTCATGAGCAGGCATCCTTCTAAGCTATCTAAAGCTTAAGAACAGATTTGTCAATGCAAATTTACAGTGGTTATTTTTATTTAAATCAAGTGTTCTCAATTAGTGTCCATGTAAATGAGCTATGTGAAAGAATACAATAGTCATAGTGTATCTAATGATCCTTTAGTGGCAGATTAGGATCATATCTTTCCTAGTGGCAGTAATTGTGGTGACTGGTGCTGACAGGTTAAGCCATTTCTTACGCCAGCATCTTTTGTGCTGTTGCATCAGGATCAGAAATGCAGTTCCTGAAGATTTGCATAGGGTGAAGAATAGGCTGCAAAGACACTGGCAGCACAATCTTCTCATTGTGTTTAGTGATGTGGGTGGCAGATTGCTCCAGCTGACTCTGAGCAGGGACAGCCTGCGTATGGGGAGGTTTAAAGGCTTCTGAGTGTTTTAGGGTAGGTAGATTGATTGGCCAGGGGAGCGTTGCCGTGTGTTGTTCAACAGTCCAAGCAGTTCTAAGGTTTGTGATAGCCTCCCTTAGTGCAGTGTCTGAACAGGTGCATCAGCTGAGACTGCTCAACTAGACTGCTTTTGCATTTCCTAGAATCACAGAAACATTAAGGCTGGAAAAGGCCCCCAAGATCATCAAATCCAACAGTTAACCCTGCACTGCCAAGTCCACCACTAAACCATGTCTCTTAGCACCACATCTACACATTTTTTAAATATGTCCAGGGATAATAATTCTGCCACTTCAATGTACAATGTGTACTCTTGCTAACCTCAAACACTGCTCTGATAGTCATGGAATTATAGAATGGCTTAGATTGGAAAGAATCTCAGAGGTCATCTGCTCCAACCTCCCTGCCATGGGCAGGGATGCCTCTCAACTACTCAGCTGCTCAAGGCATCATCCAACCTAGCCTTGAACACACCCAGGGAGGAGGCATCCGCAACCTCTCTGGGCAGTCTGTTTCAGTGTCTCGTCACCCTTGTACTGAAGAACTTCCTAAGATCCAGTCTGAACCTTCTCTCCCTCAGCTTCAAACCATTCCCCTTGTCCTATTGTTAGAGACACATGATGGAAAGGTCCTTTCCAGTCTTCCTGTAGGATACTCAGGTACTGGAATGCATCTATATGATCTCTCTGGAGTCTTCTTTTCTCTAGGCTGAACAACCCCAACTCCCTCAGCCTATCCTCATAGCAGAGGTGTTGCAGCCCTTGGATCATCTTTGTGGCTCTTCTGTGGCACAGCTGTTGTCCAAATCGTGCAGTGCAAAGATACAGAACTTTGGAGGAGGTTGCAGAGTGCTAAGCTAGAATGGTTCTCCTGAAAAAAACCAACCCCAAACACCCCACTTATGTACCAGCAATTGTGCAGACAGATGTGGAAACAGGACACCATTACTGATCTAGCTGAAAGTTTACAACCAGAGAAAGGTTGACATATTTTAGGAAGCTTTCCCATACTATGTATTTTTATTTTAAACCCAACCTTTTTCTTTACCAAGTGTGTGGGGAAATATCAGTTCCTTAGTAACTTTATTATTCAATGACCTGTTCCAAAATGTCTGGAAGTTCTCTGAGCTTCTCAACCTTTCCCCTTTCTCTTACATGCACACCCCAATGTTTTTCTCACCTTGCATTGCAAGTTTAATGGTCCAGTTTGTGAAATTTCATTCATAGCCTTGATCCTTAGGATAAATTAATCAAGTTTTTAAATGATAAATTAAATGTTTTAAGTAGATGTCCCTGCTCAGTGTAGGGGGACTGGACTAGAAGGCCTTTAAAGGTCACTTCCAACCCAAAACATTCAGAATGGTGGTGAATGGAGTTAAATCCAGTTGGTGACTGACCACAAGTAGTGTTCCCCAAGTATTGGGGCCAGTTCTGTTTGATATCTTTATCAGTGATCTGGATGAGGGGATGGAGGCACCAAGTTGCTCAGGAGTGTCATAGAATCAACCAAGTTGGAAGACACCTCCAGGCTCATCCAGCCCAACCTATCACCCAGCCCTAGCCAGTCAACTAGACCATGGCACTAAGTGCCTCATCCAGTCTTTTCTTGAACACCTCCAGGGACAGTGACTCCACCACCTCCGTGAGCAGCTTATTCCAATGCCAGTCACTTTCTCTGTGAAGAAATTTGCTTAACATCCAGCCCATACCTCTCCTGGCACAACTTGAGAATGTGTCCCCTCATTCTGTGGCTGGTTGCCTGGGAGAAGAGACCAACCCCACCTGGCTAGAACCTATTTTCAGGTATTTGTAGACAGCAGTGAGGTCACCCCTGAGCCTCCTCCAGGCTAACTACCCGCAGCTCCCTCAGCCTCTCTTCACAGGGCTGTGCTCCAGGCCCCTCACCAGCTTTGTGGCCCTTCTCTGGGCATGTTCCAATACCTCAACATCTCTCTTGAATTGAGGAGCCAGAACTGGACACAGGACTCAAGGTGTGGCCTGACCNATTTTCAGGTATTTGTAGACAGCAGTGAGGTCACCCCTGAGCCTCCTCCAGGCTAACTACCCGCAGCTCCCTCAGCCTCTCTTCACAGGGCTGTGCTCCAGGCCCCTCACCAGCTTTGTGGCCCTTCTCTGGGCATGTTCCAATACCTCAACATCTCTCTTGAATTGAGGAGCCAGAACTGGACACAGGACTCAAGGTGTGGCCTGACCAGTGCTGAGTATACAGGCAGAATAACCTCCCTGTTCCTGCTGGCCACACTGTTCCTGATCTAGGCCAGGATGCTGTTGGCTCTCCTGCCCACCTGGGCATACTGCTGGCTCATGTTCAGCTACTCTCTACCAGCACCCCCAGGTCCCTTTCTACCTGGCTGCTCTCCAGCCACTCTTTCCCCAGCCTGTAGCGCTGCTGGGTTCAGTTTTGTGGCCATCAGTACAAGAAGGACATTAAAATGTTGAAGCAGGTCCAGAGAAAGGAAGGAAGCAAAGCTGGCAAAGGGTCTGGAGAGCAGGTGTTACCAGGAATGGCTGAGAGGACTGGGCTTGTTTAACTTAGAGAGGAGGAGGCTGAAGGGAGACCTCACTCTCTACAAGTCCTTGAAAGGAGGTTATAGTGAGGTGGGTGTTGGGCTCTTCTCTGAGCTAACAAGTGATAGGACAAGGGGAAAGGGTCTTAAGTTGCACTATGAGAGGCTTAGGTTGGATATTAGAAGAAACTTCTTCACTAAAAGGTTTCTCAAACACTGGGCAAGCTCCCCGAGAAGGTGGTTGAATCCCTATGCCTGCAGGTGTTTAAACAACGCAGAGATGTGGTGCTGAGGGACATGGTTTAACACCAGATATGGTAGAGTTAGAAAATGGTTAGACTCAATGAGCTTAAAGGTCTTTTCCAACCACAGTTTTTCTATGGTTCTATAAAATGTTTGCTTCAAAAGAGTCTAACAGGTTATACAGACAGCCTGGTTGGTGCTGGAAAAAATGCTTCTGCTTTTTAGTTAAAATAGGATGATTAAAATGATATGGGTTTGAATTTCATTGACTCATGCTTTAAAGGGTCTGTCAGAATAACGTCATTTTGGGACTAGCAAGGGATAGAATAAGTCAATAAGATAATAGAGGAAGAAGAATAAAGTTAAGTAGACTTATTTTCTAGGAATGGTCACACTGTGCTTGCAGTTGGTTTTCACCTCTCCCTTATAGGTATGCAGACTAAATAGTCATCTAGATAAATAATCTACCTGCTTAATCTTCATATCTCCTGCTTTATCTGTCTGGAGAAATTAATAAATTCATGTCATGAAGGCAGAGAAGTTTAATTGCAACATAAACCTAGCTTTGGAAAAGACCACATGGATCAGCAAGTCATGTCTCTTCTCAGTGATAAGCAAATATGTGATAACTCTTCAGCCCACTAGATTATCTGCTTTGCACACATACACCACACAAACAGAATTGCAGAATCATAGAATGTTAGGGCTTGAAGGGACCTCCACAGATCTTCTAGTCCAGCCCCTCTACCAAAGCAGAATCCCCTAGAGCAGGCCACACAGGAAGACATCCAGGCAGGTTTTGAAGGTCTCCAGAGGAGACTCCACAACCTCTCTGGGCAGCCAGTGCTCTGTCACCCTCACAGTGAAGAAGTTTCTCCTAATGTTGAGGTGAAACTTCCTGTATTTCAGCTTGTACCTGTTGTTCTTTGTCCTATCACTGGGCACTACCAAAAAGAGGCTGGCATCTTCATCTTGACACCCACCCATCAGGTATTTACAAACATTAATAAAGTTCCCTCTCAGCCTTCTAAATTCTAAGCAGCTCCACAGTCTTTCTTCATAGCAGAGATGTTCAAGTCTCGTAATCATCCTTATAGTTCCCTCCAGTAGGTCACTGAGCTGTTGTACTCTCTCCAGTAGATCATTGACTCTCTTATACTGGAGCATGTAAAACTGAACACAGTATTCCAGGTGTGGTCTCACCTATAGGAAACTTAAGGTCTGTGCTGCAAAAGGCCAATCTGAACATGATGCAACAAATATTTGTTACAAGCAGATATGTAGATTAAGAGAAGACAAATGGCTAAGGAGAAAACCACCATGTGGTTATCCAAGGAGTTTTGATGCTTTATCTGGATTTGCTAGTCCAGACTCCTGACAGTCAAGCAGGAGCTACCTTTCTGCAATATTATCAATGTAAATCAGGGCATGAGTGTGTGAGGCTACACACATCTTGGCAGTGTGATTTCCTGAAGACAGGTTTTGCTGATTCCTCTTGTGTGTAGTTACACATTGGAATCCTTCAGCAGGGTTAGGAAACAAACTTACTTGCTGTGACTTTAGCGGTGCTTCTGGGAATTGGAATTGCATTAATTGTCACTCACTGACTGTGGTTATGGAATTCCTTGATTCATACCTTGAGGTATTTGTATGCAAGGGTAGTGTTTATTTGTAAAAATTTGATTTTCAGGGACTCTATCAACCATTACTGCAGGCACTCAGAAGAGTTAGAGCATAATTTTGAGTCTGAGTGCTGAAAATCAACCATTTGCTGGGCTAGCCAAAACTTCACATCTCAAGGAGGAGTTAACAATGGGGAAACTGAAGAATATCTCTACGTATATATCAAGGCAGAGAGGTGATGCAAGCACAAGTAAATCACGGAGCAGATGTGTTTGTGGTGAATGTAGAGACAACCTAGCTCAGCAGAATGTTGTCTGATGAGTAGTGCTGGAGGCGGGCATGCTGTGACTGCGTATGCCTCGGAGTTAAAGGGGAGCTTAAGGCACATCTCACATATGTTTAGTGTCTCACGAGGTTTCCTTTCCCAGTTTTTCATTCCTGTCCAGATAAGGAGACTGTGGGCATCTGTTACTAAATGCAAAATTCTGTATTACATCCAAATCCCAACACAAACTGCAGATAAATGGTTTTGCTGTTACAGCTGCACAAGGTCACAGAATCATAGAATTGTTTAAGTTGGAAAAGAGCTTTAAGATCATCAAACTCCAGACATTAACCCAGCACTACCAGGTCACCATTAAACCGTGTCCCTCAGCACCACATCTAGAGGGCTTTTCAATCCCTCCAAGATGTTGGTCAGTGTGTTGCAGAGAATTCAGAACATATTTCCTGTGTTGATTTCTGCCCCTTCACTCTCCTTTCAGGTAGCAACTCCCATCTATAAGGAGTCTGGCTGACTCCTTATTTCTTGATCAGTTCACTTCTAAATTAGGATGGCATCTGAATGTTTCACCTACCTTTATTTAAATCTGTTTAATTCAGAGAACTCTCCCAGTCAACTGATTAGAGCTAATTTTCCATTACTGCTTTGTCTATTCACTTTAAGAGGATGAGAAAGGGATGCCGGATTGCCCAGCCAAGTGAAAACTCCCCATAAATGGGGATACTGTCAGAAAAGTGCCTCCTGTTTTGCTAACACTAACATATCCCATAACAAAGCCTCCTGAGTTCATCAAAGGAGTGGTTGTCCTGTAGCTTACTGCAAAAGGGATGTGTGTCACTTTGTTTAATGCTGTTATTTGATTGTAATATCTCAGAACATTTAAACCACAGGAGGTTACTTAATCTTTTAAATGTTAGTATGACCTTGCTGCATTGGTGTTAGTTTCAATCCACAACTTCTGCCTGTGGTTCTGAAAAATGGATGGATGTACAATGAGTGCTGCAGTGTGAGTCTCTCTTCATAGGAAGGGATTTCTGTTCGGAAAGGACAAGTAACAAACACATGAATTATCTTACCAGTAAGCATCTGAATGGAAACCATGAGCTGTTGGGGATAGCCCAAGCAGAAATTCCCTTTTGAAGGTGGATGAGGAATAACTAACTGGAATGAAAGAGGATCATCTTTAGCATAATCATACTGTAAATCTGCTTTTCACCTGATGCTTTTTCACACAGGCTTCTTGGAGCTAATCCCTCCCATCACAACTGCTTTCTGAGGGCAAAAGGCTATTGTCATTTCTGCAGGCTGCTCTTTTCAAACCCTGTGACCTTCAGTCTGTACTCTTCTACCACACCACTTTACCTCCTTTCTCCCCTTTGCTGCTTACCTGTGTCTCACAGGGATGAGATGGGTTGCAGTTTGTGAGGGAGGAGCAGGTAAGGGGTGAGTTGTTTTGTCAGGTGAGTTACATGGTGACAGCTGCCAAGGGAAGGAGTATGGCATGGGAATGGGGACAGCAAACTGGGTCAGGGAGCAAGGGAACTACTCTGAGCCTTGCCATGCTCCTCAGCATTGCCTGACCCTCTCCTGCATCAGTGAGTTTGTCCTTTATACAGAAAGGTGAAGTCAGTTTGGGCTCAGGTCCACAGTTACTGGGGAAATACATACCTTCTCTGGCATCTTTCCCATCCTGCTTCTTAAAACAGAAGAGCTCCTCTTGAAATTCTCTTAATTACTTTTTTGAGGTCATGGGTTTAAACAAAAGGTCAGATTTTTGGCATGACACTCACTTCTCTGCAAAGCATGCACTGTGTGTTTTCTAGATCCTTAGTATTTTGAATGCAGAGTAATTTTATTTTTTTTTTTTTGGTTCTTGGTTCATGTCTCTTATAAAAATCCAAATGTAGCTTTCCAAAGAGTGTGTACATTTGTGTTACTATTTGACATCTACAGGGAGACAAATCTACCAAGAATTTATTACCAGAAAGAATTATTTTTCTTTAACACATATGCAAATACCTCTTCATTTTTCTCCTTTCAGAACATGGTTTGAGGGTGAGATGGAATTAAAAAAAAAAAAAAAAAAAAAAAAAAAGTGGGAGGGTTTGGACGTGGTCCTAGTGAGTTGCATATCCTGATGTGCAGTGATGTGCTCCATAAAAAAAAGGAGATGCAGGTCAGGTCATCACAGTGCAACCCACCTAGTGCAGTGCCCACACTTGAGAACAGTATCAGTAAAGAGTTCAAAGCCCCCTGTGAAAGCTGAGGCAGGAAGAGTGGCAAGCAGGAAGAATCTCTTTTCCAAAGCTTTTGTTTACATCCGTCTTTCCATTCGCTCTTTTTTTGAGAAGCAAAGCCACAACAGAAGCTGTGTGAAGGGAGATGGTCTGCAAAGGCTCTGCAGGGTTTCTGTGGAGGAACTTTCTCTGCTTCACCTCATCTTTGCAAGAAAAAGCTCTGCGTAAATCCTGCTCTGGATTAGAGGGGCAAAAGCAACCTGGTCTCTTGAGCTGTACTTTTAGGGGCTCTCTATTAATTCTCCCTTGGGTTTTGTCTCTCTTTAACTCGGAGTGGGCACAAGAAACAAGACTGCGACTTTGTGACAGGATTGGTCATGCAGCATGGCTGCTTCCTTGAACTTAGCTTCATCTGGGCCGTCAGTTCTCCTCCCCTGAAGAATGCAAACGTGGCCTCAAGCAAACAAGCTCCTCAGCATTCAGCCTGAGGCTTACAAACAATGCAGGCTGAGGTGGGAACTCACAAAGGAAAGCAGGAAATAAAGGTGTCTCCGGTTTCCCTCCAGGAGGGCCTATGCTCTGTTGCTTGATGTCACAATGGGACAACTCCAAGTTTGAGCATAAAGCAGAAGAAGATGAATCTTCTTTCCACACACATACCCACCCAGTGTGTATTTTTATTTATATATATTTATACATATGTTGCCTGATCTGATGGGGCAGAACTTCATTTTCAAGAGGATGCCACATTGGTTACCTGAGAAAAACAGGAGGAAAATCTCCATTCCATTGCTTGAGACTTTGTTTTCTTAACCATGTATGATTGGTTCTAGAGGCTGTTTGTGTAAAGCAGCATTGCTGAAACCTTTTCTACAGGCAGGTAGTTGGTTTATGCTGCAAGTTTTGGGTTATCTGTGTGCAGAGGGGACATCCCTTGGTGTGGTAGCTGTGATTTCATTCTGGGAAAAGAATAATTGCTGTATCCAAAGAGGGTGAAGTCTTCACTTGTGTTTATTATCGTTCCTAGGGTTTTGTAGTTTTGAATGGGTCAGGATAAGCTCTCTATTTTGGAAAAGCCAAGGGTGGGTTAGAAATGTGATTGCAGCCAAAATTTCCTTCTGAGCACAGGTTGCTTGCACGTGTCATTTGTGAACTGTGTGATCTTTCCTCAGGAGGAAGAGACCCAAAGGAGTCAAGGGGTTTTTCCAGGGGGAGAGAGGAAATGAGAAACACTTTCCCTCTTTTGGAGAAAGGTAAAAGCAGGATATACTAGGATCCTGTCAAATCCTATTTATTGGCACTGAGCCTTTCCAAAGCTGGGAACAAATCTGCACCAAAAATCCCAACATTAGTACATACAGGAAATAAAAAACCCAACAAAATTGCTAAGGAGAGGAAGAAACAAGGCAAATTTAGCTGCTACTACTGGCTGACACTAGCCAGATTGGGGGCCTAGGTCCCAAACTGAGATATTTCCATAGGAAATAAATATGGCTATGCACATCTTGTGCATCATAAATTATGGCGTCTGGCACTGAAGAACTATGACAGTCCAGACCCAGTTAGTGATTTCTAGCCAAGCCTGCTCAGTTTGGAGCCCTTATAGGCCTGCAGCAGAAAGCAAACATGACTGCTCTTCACAAAAGCTGTTCATGGTGTATCCCGTACCTGACAGCTTCCAAAACCAGCAGTCACCCTGCTTCCAAACTCACCTGTATCTGAGACAGTTTTTCCTTTCTAGACAGGATAGTGTCAATAAGAAAAAAAAAGCAGTCTGTTCTAAAAAATGCAGTTCAGTTAATGCTTAAAACTGTGTATTTCAGCCTGGCTCATCCTGTCAATTTTCATCTGTAGTGTATGTGTCTGTCCCATCCTTGCACCTGTGTAAGAAGGAAAAGAAAAATGTTTCCAGAGTCTAGATCAAGCAATACCAAAAACCCCTCAGGTGTCTGGCAGTTGAATTCGGTAGCCTCCTGAAAACACCATGTACCCAGCTGCGGGTGGAGCAGTGCCTGTTTCTTTTCTTTTTCCTGCCCTTTTGGGTGTTGGACTAGATGACCTTCAGAGGTTCCTTCCAACCTAGACCATTCTGTGAGTCTGTGATGCACTTTCCTGTGGTGTGCACACAAACTAGACACTACTCGTTCCTCTCCCTTGATCCATCATTTCCCACATGAGTGGCAGAGCAATTTAAAAAACCTAAACTCTTGTTTCTTTTTGGCATGCATCTCAAGACTTCCTAGATAAAAATGATACTTAGCTTGAAGTTAATGGCAGTTTCTCTGGTTTTAGTCAGGACCAGGATTTCACAGCTATCAAAGTACTCATTTTTCAGTAATTAGCATTCAGAAGACTGGAGGAATAATAATAATAGCTGGAGATAAAGGTTGAAAATATTTTTGAACTTAAGAGATATTGTGTCCACCCTTTAGTGTTCTTATGCCTGGGTGAACTGGGGGTCACGCTTCAGTAGTGCAGGTGGTTTCTACTTAGGAAGCTTTTGCATGGAGGTGCCAGTTTGCAAGGCAGATGTGAAGCAAGAAGGAATATCTGTAATGTTGTCTAGCTTGATGGCCCATTTCAGCACCTAAGATGGAGGTAAGTGAAGGAACAAATGTGGTTTCTTGTTAAGATTTGTGGTAGTATTAGCATGCATGTTCTCATGCTTGGATTAGAGCTTATTGGGAGCTATTGGGACTGCTTTGTTTTCTTGTTCAGGTTGATATAGTTTGGAATATTCAAAGGGGAAAAAACCCACCCTTGTTCTGCTGTGGCAACTTGTGAAGTGGCACACTTTGTTTCTTGGCAGGTCGGTGCATGGTGTTTGTGCATTTTATGTAGGTGTGGAGAGTTTCAGTTGTTCGGCCTGGAGAAGAGAAGGCTCTGGGGGGGGACCTTATTTCAGTACTAAGAAGGGCCAGCAAGAAAGATGGAGACAGACTTTTTAGCAGAGCCTATTGTGACAAGTTTTAATCTGAAGGGGGGAAGAATTAGACCAGATAAAAAGAACAATTTTTTTTTTTTTTTTTGTCTAGTGAGGATAGTGAAACACTGGCCTAGGTTGCCCAGAGAGGTGAGATACTCCATCCCTGGAACCATTCCAGGTCAGGTTGGATGGGGCTTTGAGCAACCTGCTGTAGCTGAAGATGTCCCTGCTTACTGCAGAGGGGCTGGACTAGATGACCTTTACAGGTCCCTTCCAAGCCAAAACAGTCTGTGATCCCGTGTATGCCCATCAGAGCATGGGCAACGTGCCCTCCCACCCTGGTGGGTCTGGCACTTCACCCCGAGGTCAGTGAGAACGGCAGCTATCACCTGTGGCAGCCTGGCATTCTAGACCCAATAGTGCCCAAACCCTGCTCTGGCAGCAGCCAGGCGCTCCCAGTACCACCGAGGAAAGCGGGAAAAGATGGGGAAACTCCCTCCTCGATCCCCCTCCCCCTTCCCAAGGCCACAGGCCGAGGGGCCGGGCCGGGCCGGACCGGACCGGACCAGACCAGGCCAGACCAGGCCGGAGGGTGGGTAGGGGGCTGTCGGCCGGGCCCAGAGGCCGCAGGTCCCGCCGAGGCGATGCCAGATCCAGGTTGCGGCAGCAGCAGGCGGGGCGCGGAGGCCGAGACTGCGGCCGGGGGCGGCGAGGGCCGGCCTGGGGCGGCAGGAGGCGAGGGCCCCGCGGAGCCGCCTGACCGCGGCCCCGCAGGATCCAGGTAGACCGGGTCCGGCTTTTACCTTTCTCCTTCGGCAACCCTGTGCGTAGGGCTGGTGGCTGGGCTGTTTCCTGGTCTCGCAGAAAGAGGCAGTGCTGAGTTAGGAAGACAAAAATAGACCTTTACAGAGAAATATAGGGATTGTGTGCGCGGTGGGGAGGGAGAGCGGCACCCGGCTGGTTTCCAGGAGCAGCTCTTTTCTCCCTCTCGTTGCATGTTAGGCGTTTTTGCACAGATTTCTACCCCCCCCTTACCCCCTCCCTGCCGGGGCACGGCTACCTCCGCCGCCTGCTCTCCGCATCTCTTCGGGGGAGCGAGCGAAGCACCTCGGCCGCGATCAGAGAGCGGCTAGAGACCATTTTCTGTGAGCCAGCCGGGGGGGAAGAGGAGAAGAGGAACCGTCGCAGAGACACACGGATATACAGACTGGTCTTCTGCCTCCCCCCCTACCCCCCACGCCCCTTCCTCCCTCCTGTAAATACTCAATCTGTAAGGGCAGCGGTTTGACATCCATCCTAAGCGGCGGCTATGGGGTGTTTGGGCAACAGCAAAACGGAGGATCAGCGTATCGATGAGAAAGCGCAGCGAGAAGCCAACAAAAAGATAGAGAAGCAGTTGCAGAAAGAGAGGCTGGCTTATAAAGCGACACACCGCTTGCTGCTGCTGGGTAAGGAGGAAGGGGGCAAAGGGGTAGGAAGGGAGGCAAAGGGGAGAGGAGGGTGAGCAAAGGGGTGAGGAGGGGGCATTGGCCCCAGCCCGCCTGGGCGGCAGAGGAGAGGGAAGAGAGACGTTGTGTGAGCCTTAGGTATGGAAAATGTAGGCTGTTGTCTTGAGCAATATGCGAGACGTGCCCAGATCGTGCTGCGCGCCCGAGCCACATGGATTCATACAGACAGAAATGCTGCCGGAGGTGGGAGATGCTGTCGCGTCCCCCCAGAAGAACCAAACCCACCCCAGCCTGAGCCGCGTTATCACAATGTTCTCCCTTTTCTTTCTTTCTCTTTTAGGGGCTGGTGAGTCAGGAAAAAGCACTATTGTGAAACAAATGCGAATCCTACATGTCAATGGATTTAATTCAGAGTAAGAATTACTGCCACTTTGTGACTTGTTTTTCATTAAATGTTGGGAACAGGTTACCACACAGCAGGCTAGGGAATTTTTCCTCTCTGTGTTTTGGTGGCTTGACGCTGCATTTTTTGGGGGGAAGGAGGGGAGGAAAGGGAGGAAGAATAAGGAAATTGCTGCTATTGTATATTTGCATTTTTCTCCTTCTGGCCCCTTTACTGTATTTTACACTGTTGCTACTGCAGCGCTTGACAGGCCCCCGTGTAGCAACAACATGGCGACTACTTTTTACATAGAGGCAAATAACCAAATATTGCATCTGTCTGCAACATAAAAATACATGTCAAGTCATATTCAGGATGACAGTGGCTGCTGTTTTTCCGGTATTTGGCTTAGTGTAAAACTGAAACTAATTTTGCATGTTTGTTAGAAATCATTCTGTTTTCTGAGCCTGAATCTTTTTCTCTCTGAAGAACTCTTTGCCCAGAAATTCTTATTAACCCATAGCTTTAATTTTAGATATCTGTTGGCCTTCAACTACGTGTTGTTAATTTAGAGCATGTTTACAGCATGCTGTGGAAATGAGAGAATGACTTCCAGTTCCATTAGGGGAGGCTTTGCAGATGTGGCTATGGTTGCCTGTTTAAAAAAAAAAAAAAAAAAAAAAAAAACAAAAAACAAAAAAAAAACACCCACAAAACAATATCAGGGTTGAAAGTGCATCACTCTTGGTGCTATGCAAGAAGAGGGGTAAGGGGGAAAATACATTTTGTCTTGCTGTCCTTTTCAGTTAGTGTGTTGTAGTGATTGAAGAGTAGATAAACAAGCGATCAGTGAAAAAAAAAAAAAGAAATGTAACTGACTGAAGTGCTTTGGAAGAAAAAAAAAAACAAAGTGGTAATGTTTCTGTTTTAATGCAGAGAAAAGAAACAGAAAATACTGGATATTCGGAAAAATGTTAAAGATGCAATTGTGGTAAGAACACACTTTATACTGTTCTTCAATGCTTGGATATGCTGAAAGTGATGTAGATTGTGCTCTCCAAGACTGTGCTGAGAGAAATCCCATTTTGCTGATCAGATTGGATTATCTTCTATTGATCCCCTCTCCTACGTTTATCCAGCTTAATGTGTTTGTTTTTGTTTTATCCCATTCCAGACTATAGTTTCAGCTATGAGCACTTTAATACCCCCAGTTCCATTGGCCAACCCAGAAAACCAATTTCGAATGGACTACATCAAGAGTATAGCTCCTCTTTCTGACTTTGACTATACACAGGTAAGAGGAGACACCACTGATTTACTCTGCTTTGAGGGGGGTACATGTTGCTTTGCTTCGATTTACCAAAATGTTGGGGTCTTTGTTGTGTGGAAGATGGTCGTGGGGAGAGCTCATGCCAGTGCCACCACTTGGGTGAACTTTCTTCCCTGGTTCTGATGGTTGCACCTGTTTCAGTGGTGCCAGGTTTTGTTGCTGATGATTTATTTGCTGCTGTTTGTAAATGCTGTTTCTGCATTTGGTTGTGCTCCTCAACATTTCTGCTGTAATCATAAGTACAGGCACATCAGATGAGATTTTGTTGAAAGCTGTATTCCTGCATGGAATTAGGTGCAGAGTATCAGTCTGAGGAGTTACAGTCCCCCTAGAGAAAAGGATTCTAAAAAGGAATAAAAGTTTATAGAGTGGCCCCAGTGTTGTTTTCCATAGTTATGGCCCTCCCGAGTGGAAACTAGTGTAGCCGGTGGTTAAGTGATTTGCTTCCTTATCTGTTTATTGTAGTTGTCATGAGCAAGGGTTTAGTTCTATGTCAATGTTGCCATCTTTTGATATGGACTCATTAGGAAATGAAGGATTTCTGTATAGAGGCTGCTCTTTTGTAGATAAATGAGAAATGCCTTGCATAGGCATCTGATGCTTGATGATTTTTATAGCTTAATGTTGCTCTTTATAGGAAGGTGCACAGTGTTGTATGCCCTACACCTGACATGAAGCAAAGTGCCTAAACCTTCTCAATATTCTAAGGAATTCTGTTTGTGCAGTACCACAATTTCAGATTTGCTTTAAAATGATATTGAAAGAAATTTGCTATGGATTGAAAAAAAAAGAAAAATCATTCATTGGCTAAATGATTGCAAGCTGTTGATGCTATCAATACTGCCAAAGAAGCCATTTACAATAGAGTGTCTTTAGGTTATTATAGCTCCAGGGTGGAAGGGGGAGAAGGGGAAGAGTCGTTTCTTTATTATATGACTCATATTCTCTGGTGTGTGGTTTTTGCCTCTGGTAAACCTACCACTTTGAAGGCTGAAGATAAAGCAAAAATATCAGACATCTTGTACAGTTAGAATTTAACACTGAATGCAGATGTTAAGAAAACGACTGCAAGGTACACCCACATATTGCATAATTGCTCAGTTGGTAGATGTGAGTTAGTGAAAATGAGAAGCTCTTTTTAGAACTAGGATGCCAGTTTGACATGGAATATTTGTCTTAGGCAGGTATTGCTGCGCTGAGCCATTTGTGGCTCATTTTATTCAGGTAAAATAAATGGTGACATATTCTTTGCCATACTCTGTAGTGCTTCCTCTTTTTTTGAGTTTCTGGGATTAAAGATAATTAAAGTGGACTTTTCATGGGGCTGGAGATATATTTTTGCTTTTGTTGCTTGCAAAATGTCTCTTTTTTCACAGAAGCTGACTATATCTAGTCAAATTTGCCTCACTGTTTGATGTTTTATAGAGGTAGCAGCTTATTGGAGGGGAAAAGAGTAGGACCCAGTGGACTATGAAAGAAGTAATGACTCATTTGAAATCTCAATTCAAAGTCCATTCTGGTTTAAACTGGAAAAAAAATAATAACTTTTTTAATTAAATAGGATTTTTGAAAATGCCATCACAATATTTGAAATAATGTCCAATTATAGTTTGTTGGGTTTGGTTTTTTTTTTTAATTAAAAGTTGTTACAAGCTTAAAAAAGAAGAGGAGAACTCTGATGCTGGCTTAGAAGTAAATACTTGATGGGTCACTTCCATCTTCCCCCTCCCTCTGTTTTCTTCTCAATTCATAGGTTTAATGTTTGTAGAATGCATAGTTTGCCTAGATTTTTATTTATTGTTTTTAAAAGATTTTGGTAGTTTAGTATTTTATTTATCTCCAGGAAGATGTGTGAGCAAGATAGGTTTTAAAAAGAGGAAGAAGTTTTTAAAAAAAAAAAAAAAAAAGTTCTATTGTCCTTCAGGGCTTGATTCTATTGCAGTTCAAGTCAGTGATAACTTAAAATAAAATTGCATTTCTAGATGAAATAACTTTTGACCCATCTAGTTTGTTTTTATTTTTATAAGGACAAATACAAAGATAAATGCTTGGTTATACATTCTTTGCTAAGCACTTGCTTAGCAAATGCAGAAAGGAGAGATTTTGTAAGCAGCAGAAAGTGATGTATGGAATAAGGCCTTCTGAGCCAGAGAAACCAATCCAGTATTTAGTAGTAGACATTCAGGACTTGTGGTTCTACCATCTGTACTTGATCCATTCTGTCATCTGTACTTGAACCCAGTTATAAAGGGAAAGATGCTGACCAAGGTGTTGCCTCTGGGGGAAATCTTGGCAGGTTCTAAAACATGGCAGAGTTACCCTTCTTCTCCGAAAGAGGGGTTTGAACAGGGGGGATGGCAATGAGCTGTTGAAGACATAACTCTTAGTGTTGCAAGATGAGTTACAGATGTGTTACCTGTTGGATGGTGTTAGCCAACTAATCTTTATGGGACAAATCAATGTACTTCAGTTGAAGGTGCATTTCAGACAGGTTGTGACTGACACTTACAAGGCAGCAATTTAAATGTATCTGTGACACATTGGCTGCACTTGGATATGTGTTCTTAAATCGCATAGCAATTAACTAATATGTATTTAATTTTGGAAACTGTCCTCTAAAAACAGTGGATTTGAAAATACTGATTTCCTGTGGATGAAACCATGCTCCTAATTGCAATTTATGGCTGAAATTCCAAAGACTTGAGTAAGGATGTGTTCCCATTTAGCCTCAGATACGTACTTTGGGGTTTTGTTAGGCTGATTTGATTTAATTACACAGCTCTCTACCGAACGTAAGCAAAACGTCTTTGTAGTGATACAAATTTTCAAACAAATTCTTTCCTTTTTAGAGCCTTTTCACGTTCCTGTAAGAGTTTGTGGAGGGGGACGCCCCCCTCCAGCAATGGCCTTACTTACTTTAAAAAAAATAAATTCTTTATTTTGATTTAGTTACTCTATTTTGGTGGTTTTTCTATTTGATGCAAAACAAAATCAAAGGTTTCTTGATTTCTTCTGTAATTTTTCTGTTGCCTTTCATTACACTTGTAAAAGAATGTACAATTTACACAAGTTTCCTGGTTGACAAGTATAGTCTAATTATAAAACCCACCAGAATTAAGGCTCCAACCTTTTACAAAGTAAATAAATGTGGATAAGGTAAATGCCCACTGAGTTTTACTCCTGTAAGTCCTGAGAGTAATCAAGAGAAACTATCACTTGATGACTGGTTTAGACATTATCTTAGCTCCATATGCCAGAATGGAATCAGTAGAAAGGCTTTAAAACTGAAATGAAAGCAGACACACAACATCAGAAGGGATTTTTAAATTATTTTGGCAAAGTGTTGATTGATATTTGCTAAAGTTAACAGGAATTGACCTGCGCCGGTTTTAATCCTTTATTGATGGGGATTTATTTTGTCCTGTGTGGATCAGAGTGAACATATTAAGGGCATATTATGCTGGTAGCTGTGGAAAAACATGGTGAATTATGTAAGCCTGTGTTTACTCAAGTTCAATTGTCTCTATTAAAGAATTTTAATTTTGTGGGCACTACAAAGCTACTCAGTGCATAATTCCTCTACCCTTTGTCTTCCCAACAAATATAGTGAAATGAAGTTGCTTTTCCTGGTACATATGTTGGATCAGGCTTATCTCACCAGTTGTGTAGGCGTATAGCAAGCAGTCAGTTAACTACCACCAAACTGTGTAGTCAAATGTTTAGCTATAGGAACCAGTTACCAGTGAATGTGAATCATTTGCTGAATAGAGAACCTATAAACTCTTCCCAAGTTTTGGGGAGGAAGAGGAGTTCTCAAAAGATTCCTTTTCTTGTACAGAGAATGTTTTAGAGAGACAAAGTAGTTTGTTGACCTTTTTTATAAAACAGTGGGTTGTGTACATGTTGTTCCAGAGTGTGAGGTTTAACAGAACCTCAGAACAAGAGGACACAGTCTCAGGCTGCGCCAAGGCAAGTTTAGGCTGGAGGTGAGGAGGAAGTTCTTTACTGAGAGAGTGATTTGTCACTGGAATGGGCTGCCCAGGGAGGTGGTGGAGTCACCGTCCCTGGAGGCGTTCAAGGCACGTTTGGACATGGCACTTAGTGCCATGGTCTAGTCTTGAGGGCTGTGGTGATGGGTTGGACTTGATGATCTCTGAGGTCTCTTCCAACCCTTGCGATACTGTGATACTGTGATACAATATTTCTTGGAGCTATTTTATCAATCAGGTAAGCTCT
Organism: Eubucco bourcierii; assembly: GCA_013396675.1. Lineage (NCBI taxonomy): Eukaryota > Metazoa > Chordata > Aves > Piciformes > Ramphastidae > Eubucco > Eubucco bourcierii. The sequence goes on from VWZE01017116.1 coordinate 215,088, forward strand.
TTAATTTAGCTCCTGCAAGTGGAATGTTCATGTTGGCCCTGATGGGGGAATGCTTTAGATTATTCTGGTGTGTGGTTTGCTCTGAGTCGTCAGAGGTGGCAGTTTTAGTTCAATTTGGTACCTTCAATTTTCCTCCACATTTTCTTTTTAAAAATCAGGGCTTTGTATTTTTATTATAATGTAATGGCACAAGAAAGAAAAAAATATTTATGGTCAGAATTCAAAGTTACGTAGACTTTCTTGTTAGAAAACAATTCTTAGGTTTTTGTTTTGTTTTGTTTTTAATTAGACCTAATATTCCAGTTCAAACTCGTGTTGATGCCCAGTGTTGGGTGGCTTTCAATCTGTGTCTCATTGTTTGATGTAACTGATCAAGTGAAGTGTCTGTCTGGGCTGCAGAAAATCTTTATCTTGAACAAATAAAAGCTTTAAAACGTGACAGATCTGGTTCATATATAGTTAGTTACATGTGTGTAGGTTGTGCAGTTAATGCTGTGACTTCAACATTTGACTCTGTAGTGTGTACTTGATGTAGCCCAAAGGAGTTACAAAATAGCATCATCTTGCTTTTTTTTTTGTTTTGTTTTGTTTTCAAATAGCTTAAACTGTATTATGTTTCCTCAGAAGTGTGAAAGTATACAATGTTTGACTTGAAAATACCATCAAATAAGAGATGATCCAGTGAATATTGCCACTCAAATGGCTTCACTTGATTTCTCTTACTATCTAAATTTTTACTTTGTGGCTTTGTTTACCATTTTGAGCAGAATGATCAGCCACAAGTTGCTAGCATTAGCTGTGGTTGTGATACTTGATGTTATGACAGTGTCAGGTCAGCATTAACTTCTAAAATTCAGTTAGATTTTTTGAAGAATTAAGTCAGTGTTTTGTGTCTTTTATGGTTTAAGATGGTAGTTCAGAATTTTTTTCTTACTTTGACAAGAACAGAAGGGATTTGGAAGGCCAGATAATGATTCAATTGTATAGATCCAACAGCATTATTACTACCCTGAATTAATAACAGTAGAAAAACTAATGAAGAATGCTGTTGGAGAAGGACTGCTGAAAATGCTGTGTATGCTAATACCGTTGCTGGCAACTCTTTAGTCTTCATGCAGAGGTTAACGTTGTCAAGAGGACTGGTACTGAAAAGTAGTGGATACTGGGGAGAAGTGGCAATTAGGTAACATTGAATGTCTTTGTTGTACTAGCACTTGTTTTTATGCTGCACACTATTAATTAGCAGACACTGAAGCTGAGCTCTCCTCGTGTTAAGAGCAGATTCTACTGATGCCCAGCAATATCTTCCCTACCCTATGAAATACCTGTTTACATACAGATGTAGTGTGTGTCTGGTTTTCATTAAATCAACAAGCTAAGTCTCTAATGGTCTGATTAGTCAATCTTAAAGCACAACATTGTAAACATTTCCTACGTAAGATCAAGAATATACTTTAATGTTAGTATTACTCTGGGCTTATTCCCTGTGAGCATGAAGTTTGCTGCTGTTGATGGATCAGTCAATCCAGTGGTGCTTTCAGAAATAAGCAGTCATGGTAATAACTATGTAGTTTCAAATATGTAAAAGCAGATCTGGGATCAGACTGCAAACAAGAATAGGGCAGTTTTGGGGAAGAAGAAAGGAAAGAAAAAGAAAAATGAAAGGAATAAAAAAAAAATGAAAGGAATAGGGAAAGGAAAAGAAAAGGAAGGAAGTCTCCCCTTACAGGGGAATACTGAGGGAGCTGAGTCTCTTTGATTTCGAGGAGACTGAGAGGTGACCTCATCCATGGTGAGCTGCAGGAGGATGGAGCCAGGCCCTGCTTGGTGATGCCCAATGACAGGACGAGAGGCAATGGGTGGAAGTTGAGGCACAGGAAGTTGCATTGAAACATGTAGATAAATGTTTTCACTGTGAGGGTGACAGAACACTCTTGAATAGACTGCACAGGGGACTTGTGGAGTCCCCTTCTCTGGAGACCTGCCTGGATGTGTTCCTGTGTGATTTGGTATTGGTGATCCAACTCTGGCAGGGGGGGTTGACTTGAGTGATCTTTCAAGGTTCCTTTCAGCCCCAGACATTCTGTGATTCTGTGAAAAAAGAAAGGGAAGAAGAAGAAAGAAAGGAAAAACAAACCCTCATAACCAGGAAACCCCAAAGCTTCTCAAATTATTAATATATGTCAGAACTCTACTCTACCCATACATATAAAGTAGAATTAATTCATAACTAAATCTTCTAGAGATTTCAACACAACCTCAGTGCTAAAGATGTATATAAATTCTGCCCTGATTAAGTCCTTTATTTTTAATTCTTTAATAAATACTCTGGTTTTAATAAAAACATAAGAGGGCCTTCAAATTGGAGTGGTTTGTGCAAAGTGCAGCTCTTCTGCGAGGCTCAGGGGTTTTTCTTAACATACATGGTCTGTGTTTGAGGGATGCTTGCTTCATTGTGAAAAAAAATTATGTTCAAGCATAAAAATAAAGGAAATTTCTTCCTTTAGTAAATCTCTACTCTGTTTAATAAAAGTGTAACAACTTCTCTCTTGCTCCCTTTCTCCAAAACTCACTATCCCACAACTATTAACTGTTTATACCAGTGATAAGTAAATAATTAAATTTGTGTCTCAGGAAAGGAGCTGGGGGATCTACTTAGATCCTGTCAAAGGTTAGGGCTCAAACTGGGACAGCTCCCAACCATTAACAGTGGAAGTACTGAGGCTGAGAACCATAGGAAGTCCCAAGCATAATCACAGCTGTTCCACAGTTAACAAATATAAGGTGTATTCAGAATTTACAAGGGGAAAAAAACAAACAAACAAACAAAAAAACCCAGCAGGATTTAAAGTTTGTGTTTGGTTCTAGGTCTTCCCATCTCACTATTTTTAAGAACAGCTTCAGCGTTGAAATCCATAGAAAAAGTTGACCTTCCCCACACGTATTTGCTGCTTTTAGAGTATATTACAAGGTGGAATAGTGAATTCCAGTCTGAAAAAAAAACCCAGCCAGTTACTTGAGAAGGTCTTATGAACAATGCTGCTTATGAATGAAGTGCAGTGTTACATTCAACATTACATCATCGTAGTAACACCAAATTAAATGTTTGCTATCTTACATTGTGCCTCTGATTTCCCAGATAGCAGGGTGGTGTTCACACTTCACCCAGCCTGCCTTATTTATTGTCATCACACAACTCAGAGACTTGCACTGCAAAACTAGGAAGATATTATCACTTATTACTGCTGCTAACTAAAATTACTTCCCTGGTTTCCAAAATTGTTGGCGTTTACTAATACTACCTCAAGTTTGATACCCACAAATACAAATCATTTACAGTGTTTTTTTGAAAGCCAAACCAGCATCCTGTCAAATACTGTAATAGATGTCAGCTTTTCTCTTCTTTGGCTACAAGTTTAGCTGAAAACTTCATGCACTTTTATCACACTTTACAAAAGATAAAAATATTTTTGCTTCTAAATTTGGATATTTGATGGCAATGGGAAGACTAATAACTTGAATTATCATCTTATGTAGGAGTGACTGATTATTCCAGGCAGAAGCAAAAATGTATTGGAGGATCATTTATGAGCTTTATTTTTGTTCCTTAGGTATTTTGCATTGTATGCCCTAAAAGAAAGGCAGAAGTGATGGGTTAAAGCTTGTACTATTGTTATCCTTGAATGGCTCTGTGAGACACACTGATTTGCTTTAAACTGTACTTGCTTTGCAGGGGCTGCTGGTTTGTTTTTCTGCTGCTGGTTGTTCTGTTACGTGCAGGTGACAGCAAACTTTCTCCATCCTAGAGTTTGGAATGGCAGCTGAAGGAATAGCCTTGGGCGCTAGGCTGGTGCCTGACAGAGGTGTAGCAGCCTGGCCAGAATAAGAAACTGATCTTGATTTCCAGTCCTCCCTCACTGAAGCAACAGGACAGAAATTCTTGCTGTCTGTAGCACTGAGGTTGAGTTGTGTTGAAATCTCTAAAAGATTTAATTATGAATTAGTGTGGAGTTTTTTCCAGACTTAACACGCACTTTAAAATGTTTGCAAGAGCTTTGCTTGTTTGTTCCCTCATGTGAATATCAAACTGAATTTTAATGGAAGTAAATGTAAGTGCATGCCAAAGGGAACCACATTCTTAATAGAGACACACTGACCAGTTAGTCAAAGGATGGTGGCATTTCAACTTTCTGCAAGTGGCAGTTTGCAGAGGAAGGGTCACAAAGTATTTAATGGATTGTCACCATTTCTAAACTACATGAAAACAGATTTTTCCCATCGCAGCCAGAGAAAAGGTAAACATAGGCAGAGTATATTTCACAGTTGTCCTCATTAGCAATTTGTTCTTTTAATGTCTTAAGCCAAAGACAGCAGGTTGATCTGCTGCTTTTGCCATTTTTGAGTGCTCTGCAAAAGCACCATTTGCTAGTCAGAGAGACCCTTTTCTACTTCAGCAGCCATGATAAAAACATACATATGCATGCATATTGCCACTGAAGCCAGGGGAGACCTAGGGAACAGAGGACATCACTTCCTCGAATAACGATAATAGTGTTACTGTTTAGAGCTTTAGAGAAGTGAGTGTTCATCTGCACAGCAGCAAAGGGCTGCCTCGCACGTGGTGAGGTTTTAGCTTCAGTTGCAGCAAGTGTTGAGCGTTCCCAGCTTAGATCTTTGCTGACTTTTTTTTTCCATCACCTCCATAGCTTCATGCATTGCTTGTACTTACTGTCAACAGTGGATTATCTTCTTTAATGTCAATATAGTCTGCATCAACAGACATGATTTTTTGTTTGCAGAAGGCAGCAACCTGAGCTGAGGCACAGGGAACAAGCTAAACAGTGGGAACAGGAGACTCTGTATACCTCGAATACAATGAAGTAAATAAGTTGGAAACCAACAAGTGTTATGAGCAGGTTTTTTCCCCCTGAGTATCTAAGAAGCTCTTTATGATAAATGTAAGACTTTACAGCAGATGAAAGGCAAAAACAATGTATATTTGCAGTTGTTTGTGATTTCACTCTGCTGCCTATTTCATGTAATTTGCTTTTCTGCAGTGGAAGAAATTCAAGTGTTGCAGCTGAGTTCTGGGATGTTCCCTTTAAAAGGAGGCAGGAGGAGAACGTGATTTGTACAACATATTTTGAAGTTTATATTGTCTTTTACTTTGGAAACTCTTGCAATGATATCTTGGAACAGAACTACCTCTGGCTGCAAGCCTGCCAGCCACCTCTTGAAGCATGCAGATTATGGTTTCTTGGTTTAAATCAGTAGATGAATTTTGGTTGCTTTAAAGTGCACTCTTGTAATTAATCTATCAGTATTTGTTTTAAAAACCTATGCTGGATGTTTTGAAAGGATATTTATCCTTAGGCAAGAAGAATATTGGAATTTTTGTCTGTTGTGTCGACATTAGAGCTGAACTTTGCCTTTTAAATCTTTTAAAAGTAAACCTTTTCTGACACTTCTGCCAATTCATTCTGTTTGAGTTTTCTTATTGCTGTCAGTAGGACTTAAGCATATTTTAATGCAAATAGTTATCCCACTGTTTTGAGCTGCAAAATTGTTTAGCAAGATGAAATAGGCTAAAGATATGCAAGCCCTCTTATCTCTCTTAATTTGGTGAATGCTTTTTGATCACGTCCACCCTCACTTCCATAGGATGTTAAGTGACAGAGCTGTGCAGATCATTCTTTTCTTAACATACACCCACAGACTTTCTTTCATAGGAACTAAATAATATCGGATTTAAGAACTGTCAGGTAGGAAAACAAGAAAAAAAAAAAAAAAGGCAAAGAATGGTGAAGTAAAATAGGGGAAAGTGTAACCTCACTTCCCTCTACAGCCAACTAACTTCTTCTTGCCTGCAGACCTACAGCTGAGCACAAATAACAGCAGGACCTGGTTGTCAGTTAGCTCCAGAGCACCTTTGGTGCAGGTTGAGTGCCTTGAGGAGTTCCCAACCCAGGCAAAAAGGAAAGGTGGAGGACAAAAGTAAATGAGAAAACGCTTTGCAACAAATAGACAGTGACTTCGGTTTTGTCATTGGGTAGAGGAAGAGGGCAGCTATCTCCTCTTGCTCCTGAAACTATGTCATTAATTATGAGTCCCAGCAGGTATCACAGTTGAATGACGCTTCACAGCCAGGATCAGTAGCCTTAAATGTTCAAGTGAGAACATTCTTTCTGGCAGGCAGGTGTCCTCTAACTTGAACTTTTATCTCCTCCTTTCTTCTCAGGATGCCAGTGTTCCCTATTCCTTTTAGGAAGAGCAAACTTGCTTATTTAAGATATTATCTTACTAAATAACAGGAGCTTGTGTTTTTCCACTCCATTAGAATTATTACCATTTCTAATTGTCATAGTTACCTGCCTGAGTTTCTCTTTAGATTTTAACCACAACAGCTAAGAGAGATTAGGAGCACCTCCCCTATGGGGACAGACTGCAAGGCTTGAGGATGTTCAGCATGGAAAAGAGAAGACTCTGGGAAGACTTTATAGTGGTCTTACAGTGTCTGAAAGGGGCCTACAATAAATCTGGGAAGGGACTTTTTACAAGAGATTGTAATGATAGTTTGAGAGGGAATGAATTGAAGCTTGAGAAGGACAGATTTAGACTGGACATTGGAAGGCAGTTCTTTACAGTGAGACCCTTGAACAGGTTACCCATGGAGGTTGTGGATGCCCCCTGCTTAGAGGTGTTCAAGGCCAGCTTGGATAATGCCTTGGACAACCTGGAAGTTGTCCCTGCACATGGCAGGTAGTTGGAGCTAAATGATCTTTAAGGTCCCTTCCAATCCAAACTATTCTACGAATAAACTTATAGTAGTGTGAGTATATTATGGACCAGAAGAGGAGTTAGTCAGGGAATTCATAAGCATAATCATAATTAAAAATTAGTTGCATGGATTAAAAATCACATTGCTAGAGGAAGCTGGCTCTTGACATTTGTGAGAGCCAGCCCTTCAAACCACAGAGGATTTTCACTGCGTTTTGAAGGAAGGAAGGATTAAATTTAGTCCTTGGCCTTCAGTTCTACAGAGCAGATTTCAGTTCTCTTCTCTGATGAATGAAAGTCGTGCAAAAGGGGTGTAATATTCCATAAATACGGAAGCCATCCTCAACAACTCAATTCCCTGGGGTCTAATCCTGCACAGACTCAAAGGTATGGTTATATGTAGACCCAACTGCAGCGCTGCTGTGCTGCTGGCGCAGCGTGCGTGCAGCGGAGCTTCCGGCTCCGCAGTGATATTAATATCAAAAGCACAAATACTTTCAGCTGAAAAACAAAGCGAGCAAATCACTTCTGCCTGTTAAATTTATATCTGGGAGGTCGCTGAGCACTTTTATGGATTTTTCTCGGGGGCGGGAAGAGTTGTGTAGGTTAGAGATTGGCACCAAAACTTGAAATAAGCAAAATCTTTTTCAGCGAAGTGACAGCTCTCTGGATGCTATTAAGCTGTGAACAGTAGGGCTTTTCAATAATGGCTGTGATTCATTTTCATATTGTGGGGTTGTATTGTTTTTTATTTAAATAATAATCTCTTTAAAAGGCTTGCTGAGCAGTAGGCTGCACCAGCGTAACTTTCTCTGCAAAAGGAAAGGTTTCATGCACAGAGCCTTAGATAATTTACCTTAAATTGATTTGCACAGCTCAATAAAACCGTAAGAAAACTGTACCGGCTCAGATCACAGGTTCGTTAAGCACCAAATCTCATCTCTGATAGTGAAAAGGCTTTAGGGGTGGGGCAAGCACAAAGTAATGTTTCCCACATTGATTGTCCGAATATCCACAGATTTATGGCTGAGGTATTTTGACAGGAGCAGTATTTCTGTCTTTAATAACTTCAGTGGATTTTTCTTCCAGGAATTCTCTCTCTTACTCTCTCTCTCTTTTTTTTTTTTTTTTTTTTTTTTTCCCCTAGTTTTTTCCATCCAACCTGCATGAACTTTTCACTTATGGCAGTGTGTTCTGCAGTTTAAGTATGTGTTGTATGAGGAAGTACCACATGATTGAGTTTTCTTTCCTTTTTTTCTTCTTTTCCTCCCACCCCAAGCTTGCTACCCACTGGTCTTCCTTAGTTTGTCTTTTGCAAACTACCCTTCTCATTGCGTATCTGATCAATGCTGATCAATGTCTAAGGGGTGGGTGTTAGGAGGATGAGGCAAGACTTGTTTCAGTGCTGTCGTCCAGTAACAGAACAAGGGGCAGTGGGCACAAACTGGATCACAGGAGGTTCTATCTGAACAGGAGGAAAACCTTTCCTGTGGGGCTGACAGAACACTGGAGCAGGCTGCCCAGAGAGGTTGTGGAGTCTCCTTCTCTGGAGAGATTCCAAACCTACCTGCACATTATGATCCTGGGCAACCTGCTTTGGGTGATGCTGCTTTAGCAGGGAGATTGGAGTAGGTGACCCCTAGAGGTCTTTGCACCTCCCACCATTCTGTGACTCTGTGATTGCACGTGTAACCCTCCAAGTATTTTTCTTTCAACTCAAAGAGTATTTATCAGATTCTCTCAAAGGCCTTGTTCTTTATCGTTGCTCATTCTTGTTGCTCTCCTATCTATGTCCTAGTTTTACTAGACCCTGTTTGCAGTGGGAGACCAGAACAGTATTCAAGGTGTAGGTATGTTACAGTACATGCTGTAGCTTTATGGTTTCTCTGTCATTCTCTAGTCTTTTTCTAAAAACTTCACAGAATCACAGAATGTCAGGGGCTGGAAGGGACCTCCAAAGCTCACCCAGTCCAACCTCCCTGCCTGAGCAGCATCACCTATACCAGATCACACAGGAAGGCATCAAGGCTTGTTTTGAGTATCTCCAGAGAGGGATACCCCACAACCCACCTGGGCAACCTGTTCCAGTGTTCCCTGACAGGGGAAAAAAATCCTCCTCATGTTTACATGAAAATTCCTATGCCTCAACTTCCACCCACTGCCTCTTGTCCTGTCGTTGGGCATCACTGAGATGAGCCTGGCTTCATCCTCTTGACACTCACCCTTTGTTTCTACCATTGTTTACTTTTTTTTTTTGGCAGATGTCAAGTTGATCTCTTTACAGGGTTATAGTAGGATTTTTGGAGACAGTGTAACAGGTTGCCAAGGGAGGTTGTGGATGCCCCCTCTCTAGAGGTGGTTCAAGCCCAGGCTGACTGAGGCCTTAAGCAACATGGTCTAGTGGAAGGTGTTCCTGCACAGGGGGGTTGGAGCTAGATGATCTTCAAGGTCTGTTACAACCTAAAACATCCTGTGAATCTATGAATCTGTAACTCCAAGAGCATTTGAATACATACTCCCCATACCCATCTATAAAAGGAATATGTGTGAAGGTCTCTACACCAAGATTAGCAGAGCCCAAAGTGTACTATTAATGACAGTTATCTTTATTCTTCTCAGATATTTTCAGATCTGTCATACACTTTGAGTAGTCTGATCCAAAACCCCAGACTGCAAACCATTGCAATCATTTCTGTGTGCTTTCCCCTGTGATGTCTTCTCATCTGATCTGCTGCCCTGTGTCCCTTATGAAAAAGCATTTTTTACATTATCTGCCATGACTAATATTTTCTTCTGTGCAGAAGGAGAGCTTAAAATGGAAAATAAATTGGTCTTCAGCCTGATTTTGGAGAGGCAATGTTTATAGTACCACGAAGGACATTTGTGCTTCCAAATCTGCTCATCGTTCCTTAATGGTTCGTTACGGTTTGCCTGATTTAGCAGAAGAGAAGACCATTGTTTGGAACCCTTTTCATTAGAGAAGTAAAATGTTTAAAAATACCAAAGTGCCACTTTTTTTTTTTTTTTTTTCTTTTTTTTTTTTTCCTTCTCCTTTGCTGTTCCCATTGCAGTGTGTCATTAAGAGAAAATGTTTTGAACTTTTTGATCTCCCTTGGGGAAACGCTGCAAGTAGCAGAATTTTGTTATTTTTATGTCGATTTAGGTCTTACATGATTCAGCACTTGTGGTTTGTGGGAAAAAAAGAGTTGTAGTTCATGATTAAAGGAGCAAAAAATAGTAAGGAATGGCTACTAGAAAAGGCATCTTTTGACTGTTAATTTTTCTTAATTGAGTTTTCTTCATTTTTAAAACTGCCTCTGCTCTTCGTATTTTCTCTATGATTTTTGACTAACCTACTTTAAAGAAAACTGAATCACAGAATGGTTTGAGTTGGAAGAGACCTCCAAACTCCATCCAGTCCAACTTTCCTGTAGTGTCCAGGGACATCCTCCACTAGATCAGATTGCTCAGAGCTATGTTGAGGTTCGCCTTGAATATCTCCAAGGGTGGGGCTTCAACTACCTCCCTGCACAGCCTGTTGTGCTATTCCACTACCCTCATGGTAAAGAACTTGTTCCTAGCATCCAACCTACTCGTCTTGTCACTACAGCCCTTGGTAATCAGTTCCTCTCCAGCCTTCTTGTAAACCTCCCTCAGGTACTGGAAGGCTGCTACTAGGTCTCCCCAGAGCCTTCTCATCTCCAGTCTGAACACCCCCAGCTCCCTCAGTGTAGTTCAGTTCTGTTTCACTTCAGCTTTCTGAACAGGACACAGACTTAAGAACAAGTTGCTACAGGATCTTGATAGTGCTGAATCCATATATTTAAGTCCTTCAAACATAGTTGTCTCCAACAGGCCAACCTGTCATCCCCTTCTGGCAGCCTCTGAGGAATGAACCAAGTCTCTCAGGAAGGGAATGGAAGAGGATGCAGGATGCAAGACAACTACTTGTAATGCAGGGAAGATTCTCTGTGGTAGTAATGGGCCACAAACAAGGAGTTAACTCATTCTGGGATGCATTAATGAGGCTGTTGTACAAAAAGTCATGGAACTAATTACACCATTCTGTTTAGCACTGGTGAGGCTTCAGCCAGGATTTGTGTTGAGTTTTGGGAGCTGAACTTAAAGGAAAAGAAGAGAAATGAGGGAGTTCAGGGAAGTTCATCAAGAGTAAGAGGAAATGGAAAGAGGAGATGGGTATGTTTGTTCTTGAAAAGAGAACACTCCATGCTGAAGGGGAAAGGGAGCCAAATATCAATTTTAGTACTTGAAAAGCTGTGATTACATATTTTTGTGCCTGTCATTTCAGAGAGAGGAAATGAACTTGGGGAGATCTCTTCTGTGTTGCATCTTAGTCCACATGTATGGGATATTCTGCAACAGTTTAATGATCACAACCTCACAAGTATGTTGAGATACAGTGGCCCACTTTCAGACCTTTAAGGCCATGTTTTCAGTGTCTTGAATTACCTCATGCTTAAGTTAAAAAACTTCTAGAAAGCTTTGGAAGATTCGAGGTCCTGTCAGTAGTCTTTCACAGCTGCTAATCTTTCTGTTCACAGAGGTCCTGTGGGCATCTTGGTTGAAAGTCCTTGGGTCTTCTTTTTCCAAAACTAAATGTCTTGAAGTAATCTAGAGACTTCATTAGTTTTATCTACCTGACTTTTCATGGCCTTGTGTAGACAGCTGTGATACTTTCTCTTAAATAGTCCTTCCAGAGTGCTCTCCAGACAATGCAGCAGACTATAAGGTTGGATAGGATGCCTTTTGAGGTCCCTTCCAACCCAATGCATTCTGTTGATTTAAAAGACATGTGGATGTGGTGCTGAGGGACATGGTTTAGTGGTAGTGGCTTAGCAGTAGTGGTGGGATTGAGAGCTCTGTGAGTGGTGGACTTGATGATCTCAAAAGCCTCTTCCAACCTCAACAGTTCTATGACTCTGTGATACAGAGAGTGCGAAACTATCGGGTGCTTCCATATATTGGTTGTTTTAAATCTAAATTTTGGCCATTTGCAGATGATTTTCTTCTTCTTTCTAGTGGAGAATTATCCACATCTCCTAATCAGACAGTGCCTAATGTTTTCTTTGTTAAAAGCAGAGAAAAAAATGATTGGGGGAATTGCTATCAGGAGTATTCTCTCTGAAGGCTCAAAGGAGCAAAAGCTCTAAGGAGCCTTCAGGTATGTTCAATTGAGAGCAACAAGCAGGAGGTTTTTTTCCTTACAGTGTGCACTGTAGCAGATATCTGCACTCAAGTACAAGACTTTCCCTATTTCTCTGCAAGGTTCTAATCTACTCAAGAAGTGTGACTGTGAAGTGAAAACTCCAAGCTGGTAGCTGTATCCCCTCAAATACATAAAAATGGAAAGAGGAGGCTTTTTGGAGATGTGTGTTGTGCCTTTGCTTCATAAGAGGGACTTGAGAAGACTTACAGCAAAGCTGGAAGTTTTGCTAGTGAGAGGTTCAGAGAACTACAGACAGAAACCATAGGAAATCAGATTTCTCTTAAGTTGTTTTTGCTCACAATAGCAAATTCTGTAGAAAGGAGATGCAACTCCTATTTCATTTTCCCCTTAGGGATGGTCCCTGCTTTCCTGATGGAGTGGAAATAATGCTGAAATGCATCTTGCAGTGTTGTGGACTTAAAGGATGATGACACTGAAAGGCATAGCATCTCTTTTGGGAATTCTGTAATCATTAGGAGCAGTGTGCTTATTGTTTGAGTACAGCCAAATGTCATCCTAAGCCTGTTCCTGATCCAGTCTTACATGCTAGATAGGAACATACCCAGATGTTAGTGGTTTGAATCCTGGGGGGAATCCAGAGATAAAAAGTGCAATAAATGAAAAGTTTTGACTTCTGAAATACAAACAACAACAAAAAAATTAGAATTGGGGGGGTGGAGGGGTTGTTCTGTTCGTTTGGGGGCCTCTTTTGCTTGTTTTGGGTTTTTATGTGGTTGGTTGTTTTTTGTTTGTTTCATTGGGGTTTTTTTTGGGGGGGGGCGTTGGGTTTTTTTTTTTTTTT
>VWZE01017116.1:227931-255298 GCA_013396675.1 Eubucco bourcierii
TGTTTGTTTGTTTTTTGTTGTTTGTTTGGTTTTGGTTTGTTCTGCATTGCAAACTTTTAGACACCAAGAGGTAAATTTAACCCCAAATGTTTATGAATAAGTTTATGAAGGATTACTCTGTGGAATTTGAGGATGCCAATAGGAGAAAATCCTGCCTCTTGACAGTCAGCTTTGGCTACTGGGGGAATTCCAGGCATTCGCTTCCAGCAGGAGAGCTGGTTTGCCCTGAGTGCACTCTCTGGTGAGTTGGGTCAGCGCATCCTATGTCTGGGCTGGTTTTTGCGTTGTTGTTTAGGGTGGCTCTTGCTGAGCCCTTACGAGTGGGGTTTAAAACTGAAGGGCATTGTGCTGGCAGACTGGCAATCTGATTAATTTACTTTTTCGAGGTGCTCATACACCTGTGAGACCATTTTCTCCCTACATCAAATGTTGTTCTCCCTGGGTTTTACATTTTAAGCAAGACATCAGCTTCTGGATCAGGTTGCTGCGCTGAGAGCACACGCTAGGGAGTGCTTGCTGTGCAGCTTCATCTGCATTCGCTCCGGCGGCGCTGCCAGGCTAAGCCATCTTCCTCCTCTTCCTCCAATCCTCCCCCCGCCACTATTGACTCCACTTTCGCATCTCTTTGCCTGCACTGTGCCCTCAGCTGTGTGCCGGTGAAGCTGTTTGTTTGGCCTGGCCAAACGAGTTGGGGGGAGAGGTTTATTTTTAGTGCGGATCGTTTCGGTGGTTTTCACTGAGGGCAGGTGACACAAAACGGGGCAGGAGAAGCAGAGATGGGAGCGAGCAGCAGGACTCGATGGGAAGGTGATGGCTATCGAAACAAACAGGCTTACTTCCGCACCTCTATCTACGGTCACACATTATGGTCAGACCAAAAGCCACTGGAAATCTATGTGGCAGACAAAACCCAGAGTGGTGTGTTGGTTTTTCTTCCTCTGATGTGAAGTCTGTCATTTCTTGCAGAGGTTAGGTGGTATAGGAACAGCTCTGTCTCGCTCAGCCTTGCCCTTTTGACTAAATAAACACAGCTACATTTGCTGCAGTTTTGCCTAAACTTTGTGGACCAGAACTTCAAGGCTTAGTCTGATGTGTTTCAGAAGCAGTCAACTCACGCAAACTCCAGTATCCAAAGGCTTCAGAGCTCTCTGAGTCTCACATAACAGGAATTCTCTCTTGGCTTTGCTGCGTAACTGCAAAGCACTTCCACTCTCTTACTATATTATCTTCACAAAAAAAAAAAAAAGATGGTAGATAGGCATGAAAGAATCCCATCAGTGGTCATTTGGCCACAAAAGATGTGGCAGGGGAAGATACCTAAAGACAGATACATTTCAATTCAGTTTACGTATTCCCGTGCTATCAGATGAACCACTGCAATAGTGTTCCTGTGGGTGTCAAGGAAGAGTCACAGAATGATGGAGGTTGAAGGGACCTCTGGCAATCATCTAGTCCAACCCACTTGCCAGGGCAGGTTGCACAGGATCAGGTCTACATGGGTTTGGAATCTCTCCAGAGAAGGATAATCTACAGCCTCTCTGGGCAGCCTGCTCCAGGGCTCCAGCACCCTCACAGAAATGAAGTGGTTCTTTACTTTTTGGTGGAAGGAAAAGAAAAAAAGAATCATTGTTCCAGTGCATGTCAAGTCAGTCGCAGCATGTAGAATTGAAGCTGTTTTATCAGGTTTCTGTGGCTTTCAGGGAGGATGGGACGAGTTCACAATCACAGGTCAGCTGAGGGCTCCTAATTGTGTAGAAACCCTGTTTGGCTCAGGTTCTTGGAGAACTGTTTCAGGAGAAGTGTAGTTATATGTGCCTGTCCTATCCTTCCCCATTGGATATCCACAGCTGGAAAAAAAATGAGAGTGGGCTAGAAAGACCTCTGGTGTAACCTGGCAGAAACCTTCTTTATTTGAGGTTGAAGAAATCATCACCAGAAGAGATTACTTTCCAATATATTCCAAAAAGCACTATGTCAATTAAAAAAGAAAAGATCTATTAACTGAAAAGAAAGAAACAAATTGTATCTGTTGTTCAGGTCAAAGTTTTGTCTTGTGTGCCAGTAAGAGTTCCCTAAGAGCCATGATTTAGTATTTCCAGTTGCACCATCAAAAGTGTGAGAGCACATTGCCATTCAATGTAGGAAGGGCGTGGACCTGATGGAGTGAGTCCAGAGAAGGGCCACAAAAATGCTCAGGAAGTTTGAGCACCTCTGCTATGATGACAGGCTGAGGGATCTGAGGTTGTTCAGCCTGGAGAAGAGGAGGATCTGGGGAGACCTAGTAGCAGCCTTCCGTACCTAAAGGGGGCTACATGAAGGATGGAGAGAGACTGTTTACAAAGGCCTGTGGTGATAAGACTAGGGCCAATGGCTTCAAACTAGAGAAAAGCAGATTTAGATTGGATGTTAGGAACAAGCTCTTCAACGTGTGTGTGTGTTGGACTAGATGAACTTTGGAGGTCCCTTCCAGCCCAACCCATTCTGTGATTCTTGCCAGAATGCCTGATGGCTTTCTGTTGGTAAGCTAGGAGAGGCTCCTACAGAAGGAGTATCAACAACTCATTTTTATCAGTTTGTCCTTGTCTAAGCTGTTACCTGATACCATGAGGTAGCCCATGGATGGCTAGAGGACACACAGAGTGTCAGAAAGAGCATGGCCACACTCCCAGCAATGAAACTCCTGAAGTTTCACAAACTGTGAGGTGCTGAGAGGCACGCTTGTGTGTAATATATACGTTTTAAAAGCTCGAGGGTCAATTCAGGATTTAGCTAATCTAAACTGTGTTGCTCAGGAGGTTAATCAAGAGCAAATATGATATGCTCTAATATTTTGTCTGCATAAAGTCCACTGAAGCTTTTCCGTTGAACTCTTCAACTCCTGCTAAAAGTGTTCAGGTCCTGTATTAGCTCCAGCATTAAATGGTTTAATGTTATTTTCTCATGGAGGAAAAAAATGGAGAGGAAGAAATAAAACTTTTGTGTTTCAACCTGGCTTTATGCAACCTAAGAAAATGGGAAGAGGATGCATCCATCTGTACAAAACTACAGACACCATCCTAGCTGAATGCTTGACCAAGGAATGCTGCATGGAGACAAGCCGAATGCTCCTCTGCATCTAGCAGTAGTTGTAATTTGTTTAACTTGTACTGCTGCCATTCTTTCACCTTGGTTTCCATGCTCATGTCTCTACAGTCCAAATGCTCTTGTTATCACAAGGAAAGTGTCCCAGTGATGTTTCCTGAGCATGTAAAGAGACGCAGGGAAAGGAAGTTCATTTTTCATTTTATTACGTGAAACAAAATAGCAGCGTGAATGTGTTTGTCACCGGGTTTGTTAAAAGGAAAAATAATCAGGCATCTTGAGAATTAAGTTACCTTCCAACTGTGTCTAAATATAAATTGTCTAAAATACAAATGCAAAACCCCCAAAAAATGAGTTCAAAGTTGGTACACTGATACAGCAACAGGGGCCAGATTAATTTTTTTCATAGAATGGTTCAGGTTTGAGGCGACCTTCCATCTCGTTCCAACCCCCCTGCCATGGGAGGAATGCCTTCCACTAGATTTGTTACTTTATTCTTCAAGATAAATACTTTTTAAAAGAATTCACATTAAACTCGAAATGTTAAGAGTTTAATTTTAAGCAGGTTTTGTTAGGATTTTTATTTTGCAATATCAGAATGTGTTTCCAAGAAGCTTTGTGAAGTGGTGGATAGAAAAGATGATTTGAAACCAGCCCAGCAGCAAGTTGGGACAGGCTGCCATGGGAGATTGTGGAGTCCTCCCTCTCTGGAGATATTCAAAACTCACCTGGAAGTGTTTGTGTGATCTAGTATAGGTGATCCTGCTCTGGCAGGGGAGTTGGACTGGATGATCTTTGGAGGTCACTTCCAGCCCCTAACATTCTGTGATTCTGTGAAGTTTTCCTCTGCAGCCAATTAGACCTGAAAATTAACAGTAAGTAAAAAAAAGGAAGAGACATCAATAGTTTGCTTTCCCATTTACATGAAGGAGTGTCAAAAATACATCCAAACCAAGCAAAATATGACCCAGAATTGAATTGCTAGGAACCATTTTAAACACTTTTCTAAAGTATAGATATGTTGAAACATACAGCTTTGGGCCATTGGATGTTATCTACCTTAGACTTGTGGCTCTTCACTTTCCAGACAGAGAACATTCCAGGTATGTAACACCACTGTTGCATACAGTGTAACATGGATGCTGAAGAAGGTGTTCCTGTATCTCCCTTGATATCCTCTTCTTCCACTCCTTCTGTGGCTTGTCCCTTCCTTCCTTCCTTTGTGAGTTCTGGGGAGTAGACTCCCCCAAAGGTGTCTTCTCAGTACAAGGCCTCTCAAGTATGGCTTGGCAGCTTCTGCTCCATGCCACCTGAGGAGACATCATGAAAGGCCAAGTTATATTTTTACCTGACACAAGCTCTCTGACGTGAAAGATGAACTTTTGCCCTGCATGTATGCGATGCTGTCCTGTTGAGTGGTTTTCTGGCTAAAGGACATATTTCTCAGTGTGGAACACTTCTATCTGGTCAGAAAACACTGAATAAATACACTTGGATAAAAGGAAGCATGTTGATAACACAAACTGTGTGTCAGGTGGCATGCTTAACATCTGCATTGTAAGGCTGACTGTACAAAGTAAGAGCAAATAGCCACTGCTGCTTCCCCTTCTGTACAGGCTGTGTGAAAGCAAATGTCTTGGGGAACACATTCACTTCAAGAAAAAAAAAAAAGAGATTTGGATTAATTCTTTAAAGCATTTAAATGTAGCTTTAATATGTGCAGCCTGGACTGCTCAGCTTTTACTGTCTTCCTTTAAGGTTGAGATTTAATTAAAGGTCAGTGTCACACACGTTTCCACAACACATAGTAAAACCCTGGAATGAAATGAGCCTCACTCCAACATTTGATTAGACAAGATAATGTATTTCCCACTGGAGTAGTTTGTTATTCAAAACAAGCTCTTTAGGGAAGGAAGTTCACATCAGTTGGTAACTGTTCCTGTGGATACCAAAGAACTTTGTACAGTGCACACTACGGTAAACTGCACTGCAGGTCGTTTAGGAGCTGGAAGCACTGCCTGTGTCTATGTAAAAGTTATCAAAAGGTATTAAAAAAAAAAAAAAAACCAACAAAACAAACCAAAGCAGATAATAAGGAGCTCAAAAGCAGAAAAACAGCAGGCAACGATGAAAAAGAAATAACACCCAAATGTATACAGCCAGTCATGCTTTTAGTCAGTCAAGAAGTGACACTGTCCTAGTAGGTGAATGTTAGAAATGATGCTTTACACCCTTTGAGTTGAAAACACTGAAAAACAGCTTGCTGTGAACTGTTACTTAAATGTAATATGGGACTGAGTAACATCTGGATTTAACTTTGCTCTAAATGCAATTATAGGCTTCAAAAATTATTAGCTGTTTGTAGATTAAGCATCTTTGTTTTTTTCATCATTATCCAATTTTGACCCTTTTTGTCTTCTCTTGCCCCATGTCTTGAAAATTGTAGTGGCTGATGGCAAGCCATGATCATTGGGAGTAAGTTCTGATTTCTGACTATCTCTTCAGCTATCCTGCAGGTCCCCATCAAATACTGGAAGGCCACAATAAGGTCTCCCCAGACCCTCCTCTTTTCAACCTGAACTACCCCATCTGTCTCATCCTGTCCTTGTAATAGAGATATTCTAGTCTTTGGATCATGTTTTGTGGCCTCCCCTGTGCCCACTCCAGCAGGTCCATGTCTCTCCTCTGCTGTGGACTCCAGAGCTGGACCCAGCACTGCAGATGGGATCTCACCAGAGCTGAGTAGAGGGGCAGAATCTCATCCCTCAACCTGCTGCCCATGCTGATTTGGCTGCAGCCCTGGATTTGGTGGCTTTCTGGGTGCACATTGCAGGCTCATGTTGAGTTTCTCAACAAATGAGCTAGTGCAGGTTTGCATTGCCACTCTTGGTACATAGTACCAGCCTTGGAGCTACACTGTGAGGTTGTGGCTAACGTCCAGCTAGAAAAAGATACACACTTTGGCAGTCAGCAATAAGCTCTTGTGTGATTCCAGCAAGTAGCTTAATCTTGTTTCCTTCTCTCATTCTCCTACCTTTCTTCTTAGCTGAGGCAGAATGGGGAGTGTGCCTGGCATAATGTGCTTTTGGATCTTCACCAGGAACTCTTAAGGGTTGTTCTCAGTCCTGCAGATTGTAGTTTGTTCCATAAGTAACGGACCTACTAAATTCTGGTTGCCTGTGGATGTATTTTAAATGCAAAGACAGCTTCTCCTGTGATGATAAGCAGCCCATTTCTCCTTCAGGTCTCCTGTTGCTTGTTTTTCCTCCATGAAGTCCCAGTCCCCTTCCAGACAGGCAAGAGGCTGTGGATTTCAGGGAACCTTTTAGTGAGTAAGAGCTGACGTAGCTGGTGAGAACGTGCACATGGGTCAGCAGCTAATCCAGCGGAACCAGGTAACATGCTAAGACTTCCTTACAGTAAGGAGGTATTGAGCCACATTCTTCTTCCAACCAGTGACAGTCTTGCTAGGCCTTGGGTTCTTGGAGTCCTCAGCTATTTTTGTGGCCTTTGGCTGGAACTGACCACTGGTTGGCATAGTCAGGTAGAAGGCATAGCTGATCGTCAAAAGTGATTTGACAGTATATCACAGAATCAGAGAATAAAGGTTTGGAAGGGACTTCAAGAATCATCTGGTCTAACTTTCCTTGGCAAAAATCCAAGCATAAGTCTCCTTTCCTTAGGAAAACAAGCTGAGGAGACAGAACACATTGCAGCAGGGCTACCACTGAAATTTGGAATAACATTTACATTTTATGCTTATGGCTGCAGATAACCTTTCCCCTTGGATGTAGTGTATGTTTCCCCTTGGGTACAGTATATGTTTTAAGGACCACAGAGTGCTGCATGCTGTTTTTCCTTCCTGAGGAGAATGGAAGATCTACTGCTCATAAAGAGTTTAAGTAAAAGCATTCTTGCAAACCAAGCAGGAGGTGATGGACTCTGTAGCAGGATGTCAGGGGTAGCATTGCCCCAGTCACCTACCTGAGCCTTGGCTGGATGTGAATGCCTCTATTTTAAGGTCTTATCATGAATAAGACACCTTTAGAATACAGTCACTAAAGAGACAACTTTTAAAATAGAAAGATGGTAACATTCTTCACTGGCTTTAAAGTTTAGGAATTACTGTATTTTAATTGAGTATCCCTTTAAAACATATATTAAACACTGAAGAAGAGGCTGAGAGAAGACCTTATTTTCTACAACTACCTGAAAGGAGGTTGTAGCAAGGTCTCTTCTCCCAGGTAACAAGTGATAGGACAAGAAGAAATGGCCTAAGGTTGTACCAGGGGGGATTTAGGTTGAAAGGGCTGTCAAGCAGGAACAGGCTCCCTAGGGAGGTGATCGATCCTCCATCCCTGGAGGCATTTAAAAGATGCTGAGGGACTTGGTTTAGCACCAGCCTTGGCAGGGTTAGACAATGGATTCAGTGGTCTTTAAGGTCTTTTCCAGACAAAACGATCCCTTGATCTTTTCATGTCTTTGGATTGGAAGGCTGTGACCAAAGTGTTCAATGTCCTGATCTCCATTTAGTCTGAGAAAGATGCACTGTCGTAGTTCTGTTTCCTAGAACAGTCTGTGTGATATCGTGTGTGATGCCAAAGAGCTCTGTGACATAATACATCCCTGTGTAACATCATAGAGAGGATGTGTGATGTCGACAAGCAAGGACGTGTGGCATCAACGAGAGGGTTGTGTGACATCACGGATGGGGACGGTGTGACATCTGTGCTGGTTTCAACACAGTCTGCTTTTCCCCACACAGAAGTGAGGGAGAGCCGCAGAAAAATCCCATCTGGCTTGAGTCTGGGCTGACCGAAGTGCCTGCGGGTGGCACGGAAGGCAGGGCTGCACAGCCATGCCTTTCACTCCCTGCCGATAGAAGTAGGGGAAAGTTGGTATTGCTGCAGGGGTATTCACAGAAAGAGAGTTCCTGATGGCAGGAATGCTTTCAAACTTCCATCCCGCATGGAACTGACTGCTTGGCATTGTTAGTGTATTGAGCAGCCTTTAAAAACTTGGCTTAGTGCCTGAGTTACTACTTTTTTTCGCTGTGCTTCGGTAGTATTAGAACACTCTGGTGTACCTGACAGCAAATGGCCTTTTCACCAAGTGTAACCCGATAGGGCTGGGGTTCAGCGAATTCCGACAGAGCTCTGCTTCCCCTTGCTGCAGATAAAACACGAGCCACGCACTGCTTTTCAGATTGCTGAGCACTTCATGAATTCTGAGATGTGATTATTCAGTTCATAGCTAGATAGTTAGAAGGTATGTGTTCTTCAAACAGCACAGCTCTTCCTTAAAAGCTGCTGTGGTGGGTTGGGAACTCCTCCTTCCCTCCCCAATTAAAATTTCCCAGACCAGCTCAGATAGCTTGGAAGTAAGATCAAGCTCTGTTTTACAGCAAAGTTAAATTGACAAGCATGTATGTGCAATATAGTTATGTGTATTTTCAATTATGTACAATTTAGAAATAATACAGAAATCCAATCTTGTCCCCCTGGATAAAGAAAGCCCAGAAGGGGCCAACACCACCCTGTCTCACCTCAAATAGAAAACAATCAGTAAGGCTTACCTGTTATCCAGGAAAATGTTACTGTAGGCACTAGTGAGGAGCAAAGGAACAGCTAACAGAGCCAGTGCCCAAGAGCCAAGAAGACAGATTTGTTTAAAGAGCCAATGTATATACCTGTCAGCAAACCAATGTATGATACAGAGTTTATCATTATTTTCTTTTAACAACCAATGCCCTACTCATTCAGATTCTGCACTGAACTTCCAGGAAAGCCCCAATTTCTCCTACTGGAATATTCCAATAAACCTTAAATTACCACAGTGGCAGGTATCACTTCAGCATTTATTCTGTAGCCTTTCTTACAGGCAAACCTGACTCTAAAAACATTTAGTGTAAGCTACAAAAGTGAAAAGATTGATTAAAAGTGTGAGAAAACCTTATTCAAAGACTCTTGCTAACTTCACAAAATCCCATGGGTGTCTGGAGAGGGTTCATTTTTCGAGACAAATACTGAAAATTCAACTGAACTAAGAGATGAGAAAAGGAGAAGTCTACTTTCTGTGTGTCTGGGCCTTTATATTATATCAAAAGATATAACAATGTAATTTGTAGCATTGTTTTCTTGTGGTACAGAATTCTTTCACAAAAGATGATGTTGGATTTACACATTCAGGGTACTGGGCCATCTCATTTAAACTGTATTCCTACCCTGAGAGGTTGGACTGGATGATCCTTGAAACCCCTTCCAACCTGATTTTCTCTGAATCCATGAATCCAGCCAGCCAACCAAAATCCATTGCTCTCATCTTGGTTCAGCAGATGAGAATAGATAGAAAATAGTTGACAGAACAGTCTGATTCTCTAATAGATAGAAAGTAGTTGACAGAGTTGAATGTCAATGGCAGGAGAAGATACAATCCTGAGGTCATTTTAAGGAAGATGAGAGTCTTCTGTGTCACATACACAAAACTGAGTAGGATAAACAGGCTTTAAAATGTGAGTTGTAAAGGTCCTTCAGGAAAAGGATGCGAGCTGGCAGGTGGCTTAAAAGTATTTTCCTACCTCAACTAACCTCTTAATAACATTCCTTCTAGCTCATAGGTTTTTTGTTCAGTCCACTGAATGAATAATAAAGGACTTTCCCCCTTCCTGTTCCCCTGTCAGGAGGGTTGGTGGAACTCCAGAGCTGCCTGGAGGGTGTTTAAGTATATCCTGCCAGATTTTATTAATCCATGCCTAAGATTGCAGGATTCAAACATTGTGAAACACATCATATCGTGCAGGCACAGGCAGTGGTGTGATTGCAGCACAAGAAAATTGATTCTGTTTTATGCATTTGTGTAATTCTCCCATTGAAATGCTTTCTAATCAGTATTCCTTGTTTTTATTTTGCAAGGCTAGTGCTGGCTTTCCAAGACTCTCTTTAGTTGCTACAGCCTCTGACTATTTTTTATTCCACTTCCTAAGAAACATGGATGTCAACAAAAGCCTTTTTCCAATCCACGCATTGTCTGGAAAATCTTACATACTACATAAAAGTTAATCTGCTTACCTGAAGAACCAGCTTCTTCCTAAAATATCTGGGATCTCTTCCAGCATCAGCAAAGAAAGGCTGTAATTTGGAACTATCCTATAGAGGAGCATTGTTGAGAAAATGACTTGATGTTTAAACTGAACCTTCGTTGTTAGGTGTTTAGTTATTGACTCGTGTATCTGTGCATTTCTTCCTTCCCCTCTCTCTTCCTCTCCCTCCCTGTCAAGGGAGATCTGCTCCTCCTCCTACCTTTCCTCCCCTTTCCTGCTCCCCCATTAAAAATAGAGCTTCTCCATCATTCTCCTGTGCAGCCTAGCCCTGGTGTGCTCTGTCACAAGATTCAATTTGCCTTCTTGCCAGCATCCCTACAGATTTCCTCGTCCTAGATAGCACTTCCCCAGTGAGACACCAGATGACTTAAGGAGATCAGACAAGGGTGACCAGTTCTGTGAGAAGAAAATGCTAGGTGTCTGGGTTCTATTTGTGTGGGAATCCTCCTGGTAGCCAGAAGCTCTCTCCTTCCACTGTGTTATCACCTATGGGAGACTCCAGCAAAGCTCTTTCAATAGGGGTAACAGGTTTTCACTGGCAGCAGAAGTTTGTTTGTTTTTTTTTATTTAGGACCCAGATTAGTGATAGTTTTAAGTCATCCAGAGAGGATCTTAAAGAGCTGCTGTTCCTCACTGGGCTTTTTCTCCTTATCTTACCCTTGAGGGTGATTCTACATTATCTTTGCTGTAAATTATCTGTGGAATTTGGTGAGGAAAAAAACCCCAAAATTTAACAATATATATAATAAAACCTCCCTGAAAGGACTACTGTCAGTCAGGAAGGCTTTGGATTTCCAAACAGGGTAGATTGGTTGGTGAAGGGATAGGATCTAGTTACTGAATTGCTCCCTTCCCCTACAGATGAGTAAAGGTTCAGCAAGATGGCAAAAAGTTCAAAACTGAGAATATTTTAGATCATCCTTTTCTCAGCTCAGTTATGGTAGTGAGTGTTACACTGGGGGTGTGGAAGGTCCTATAAGATGCTGCTTCTGACTGATATGCATTTCCTTCTAAAGAAAAATGATAAAAGACTTCCTTACTTTAGAAATGTAACAGTTCAGGAAACTGTCCAGTTTGTTTTGGAATCCTTGGAAAAGCTTTGTGTCTGAAACCCAAATTCTGTGCTACCATCATTGAGATGGGCATCATCTTTTTGTTAATACAGATGGAAAACTCAACTTCCTAATAATATTCCAGCAATTAATGATCTGATATCCTATAATACTAATCAGTGATGATTCTTACTGAAGTACCTCACCATTTCCTAGCCATGACAGTAAGGGAGGTGTTTCTAATCTGTATCTGAGGAAACTGAGCCACCAGAGGTCACAGAGAGTAGTTGGCAGAGACAGAAATAGAGCTTAGGCTTTTCCACTTTCAGCTCAGTATTCTTGTCACTGGATACCACCAGATGGTCTCCAGATTATTCAGTAAATAAGCCTCTGCATCCTCCATAAATATTCCGCCAAAGCCAACTGGCTGTGTCTCACGCTTGCTACTTGCCAGTCTGTGAGAGTGGCTGACTTGGCAGGTGATGTTGGAGCTGGCCCCATGAAGCTGTGCTGCAGGTTCACTAGTTTTACCAGACAGACAGTCTCTTCTCTACTGCTGCATTTAGGCAGTCTTCTCTTTTCTTGGTGTAGAACTTTCCTCTGTGTGCTTGAGGCAAGCAATCTGATTTAAAGAGAAAAGGGGGGAAAAAAACCCCCCCACACACAAAAAAAAAAACCCAAGCCACCTCTTCTGGTAACTGCCTGCAGATATCTGAAGAGTCTCTAAAGATGTCATTTATCTGCCTTTAAAATCTGGCTGACTTAATTGTTGCTGCCTGTGTGCCTTGAAATTCAGAGGGTAGAAAGAGATAGATATGCATGGACCTGTGCGTGTATGTGTGTAGCATAAATACCAGAAGGGGGAGGAGGTTCATGCCTACAAAAACTGTTTTCTAGTCTCTCTTGAGTTACCTCTTCCCTTCCTAGTTGCCAGACCTTTTGGTTCTAACTATTGTGGTGACACTTTTCATGACTGCTCAGGATTTTACGTCTATGTAACACGTGCTTCATGCAAAAGTGTGCAAACTAACCTTTAAGTGTCCAATATTATTCTGTCTGGGAGGTCAGTGGCATAAACCTAAGTGCCGGCCAGCAGCAACTTGCCTCACTTGATGGTGCTCCCATAGTTGTGCTCCAGTATTTTGCAACAGCTCCACTTCTTCCAAACTAGATAGGGAACCACAGGAGCTGAGTTCACTGCAGAAGCTGCAGGGTGAGTGAACCAGCAGACTGGAATGGACGTTTGGCAGGAATTCTGTGAAATGCCACTTGGCTGGAGGCAACACTACCATTCACAAGGGCCTTGGTCAGAAACACCAGAGTTCAACGTGATGCTATGTGCACCACCTGGGATAAAAACAACCTTCAGCATCAGTATGAACAGGGGACCAGCTCACCAAGTTGCAGCTCCAGACCTCACCTGGAACACTGTGTCCAGTTTTGGGCTTCCCAGCGCAAAAGAGACAGGGATCTGCTGGAGAGAGTCAGGCGGAGAGCTATGAGGGACTTAACATCTCTCCTATGAAGAAAGATTGAGAGAACTGTGGCTGTTTAGTCTTGAGAAGAGAAGACTGAGAGGGGATCTTATTAATGTCTGTAAATACCTGAGTGGTGGGTGTCAGGATGAAGGTACCAGCCTCTTTTTGGTAGTGCCCAGTAATAGGACAAGGAACAATGGTTATAAGGTGGAACAAAGGAAGTTCCACATCAACATGAGAAACTTCTTAACTGTGAGGGTGACAGAACACTGGAACAGGCTGCCTGGAGAGGTTGTGGAGTCTCCTTCTCTGGAGAGATTCCAAACCCATCTATAGATGTATTGTTGCGTGGCCTTCCCTATGTGACTTTGCTTTGACAGGGGGATGGACTTGATGATCTCTAGAGGTCCCTTGCAGTCTGTAGCCTGTAGCATTCTATGTTTCTGTGATTCTGTGTTAAACGTGAGTCAGCAGGGGCTCGTGCATACCGAGCTGCATTAGGAAGAGTGTCAGCAGATCAGGAGAAGGGATTATTGCCCTCCTCGCAGCACTCCAGAGACTGCATCTAGGGCATGTGTCCACCCACTCAGAAATGACAGAGAATGACAATGAGTCTAGTGAAGGAACCAGTAACGAGGCTTGGGAGGTGAAGCACATGGCATGTGAGGGGAGGCTGAGGCAAACGAAGCCTGGGAACAGAAGGCTAAGGCTGCATTTTATAACGATCAGCTGTCACCTAAAGGAGATGAGGAGATACAAAACCAGAAACAGCCCTTTCAGAGGTGCACAGTGATGAGATAAGAGATAACAGCCACAACCTGCAACAAAGGAAGGACATATTAGATGTAATGTAATTCATAGTGGCCAGCCATGAGCAGGTTTCCAGGAAAGGCTCTCCATCTTTGGAGACTTTCAAAACTCAGCAGAACAAGTTTCTGGGCATCGCCCTGTAAATGCAGCAGGAACCCTGCTTTGAGCAGGAGGTTGGGCTGAATGGTCCAGAGATCCTTTCCAACAAAATTTCTCTGTGATTCTATTCCTGTACCTTGTTTGTGCCAGAAATGTGTCTCCTTGTGAGATGACAGGCTTTGGTGCATTTGTAACCAGTGAGATTGATCAACATTGCTCTTCCAGAGAAAATACGGAGAATCTCAGAACTGTCAGAATTGGAAGTGGCCTCAAGGATCATCTAGTTCCAACCCCCCTGCCATGGGCAGGGACAACTTCCACTAGATGAGGCTGCCTAGAACCACATCCAGCCTGGCCTTAAACACCTCTGGGGGATGGAGCTTCCAAACTGTTCCAGTGTCTCACCACTTCTATGGCAAAGGACTTCTTTCTAACATCTAATCTAAATCTCCCCTCCTGTAGCTTGGATCCATTCCCCCTAGTCCTACACTACCTGACATCCTAAAAAGTCTCTCACCAGCTTTCTTCTATAATGTAGATCATAGAATCATAGAGATGTTTTAGTTGGAAAAATCCAACCTATCACTGTCACAATTCTAAAGCAATAAGCCACCTGCAAGTATTGTTTTTTGTTCTCACCTAAGCTTACAGCTTTCTACAGCTTGAAGAGCTCACAGAGTTTGGACTCTTAGTTTATTTATTTTCTTGGAGTTGGTGACAGAGATAAAGCACCTTGTGAAATAACTGTCAAGCTGTATGGATTGAATCATCAACAAAAAGCATCTAGGTTAGCAGGTACTTGAACTGTTACAACCGAGTCATGTGGATCCCAGTTGTCCAAGAGCCAGGTAAACCTGTGAAGCAGTGGTCAGGGTGGTGGTGATACAAGATGATAACAGAAAACCAAGATGTTAATTGGTGTCAGAGTTGCTCCTCTGTTTCAGGTAGCCTGGCTGAAACTCTTTTCCATTGCAAGCGCTTGTCTGTTGTATCATCCTTAACTGGTGTGTAGTTGTTGGCCACCATCCTGCACAACCTGAAGACAATTTCCCAAGGGGTAAGGTGCACAGTTTTACAGGGCCAGAACAATAGAGAAATCACATCACAGAAATTGCTGAGCCCTTCTTTGAGGGACTGTGTGTTTAAAGAGGTAATATGCGAGGGTAAGGGTCAGATTTAAGCATTAAACTCTCTGCTTTAACATTTCCCTCCTTGGCAAGGCGCCTGGAGCACATATCCTGTAAGGAGTGGCTGAGGGAGCTGGAGTTGTTCAATCTGGAGAAGAGGAGGTGTGCTGGTTTGAGGCTAATTGGAATATTTTAATGTAAAAAAATAGATTCTAGGCTGTGAAAAGAAAACAATGGTGATGTCTACTTCACTCATAGGCTTGCTGAGATGTATAAAAACAAGGACACAAACATAGATAACACAGAGTCTCTCTCTGGGAACTGCTTTGTCTTCTGGACTTCTGCTGTGTAACCCAACTAATCACTCTGCTTCTAATCCCCCCTTGCCCATCCTCCAGATTCACCTTGCACGTAAGGCAGACCCTGGGATAAGGTAGAAAGGTGGAAAGAAGGTGGAAGGGTGGTTGGGAGGCCTTCCTGGGGACTCTGATTTCTGGGAGGGGTGTTGTGTTTCTGTATTACCTTTTAACTTGTATATTTCTGTAACTATTAATGTCTGTTGTGTATATCTCTGCTTGTATATTGTGCTAAGCTGTAAAGAGAACTTCAGTCCTTAACTTCCAGCTGGCTGAGTCTAGTCTGGGTGATATTCATAGAGTGAGAGGGTGGGTAACTCCCAAACCATCACAGGAGGTTTAGGGGAGACCTCATCGCTCTCTACAAGTGACAGGACTAGAGGAAATGGTTACAAGCTCTGCCAGGGGAGGTTCGGGTTGGATATTAGGAAATGCTGCTTCACTGAAAGGGTTCCCAAACATCAGAGTGGTCTGCCCAGGGCAGTGGTGGAGTTACCATCCCTAGAAGTGTTTAAATGGTCTGTGGACCTTGTGCCTAGTGTTGACCTTGCAGTGCTGTATCAAAGGTTGGACTAGATGATCTTGAAGATCTCTTCCAAGCAAATCCATTCTGTGATTCCCTGTGACCTGTTGTTTCTGCTGCAGCTTTTCTGGGAATTCACAGTTCTCTGTCGGTTGGTGTTGTGCACAGCCATTGGTTTTGCCTTGCTGCAGTGGAGAAAAGGAGTTGGGCAGTTCTGCTCAGAGTTCTCCCATCTCCACAGGCTTGAAATAAAAATTGGAAGATAGGGCAATTTATCTGCCTTTGTCTGGCAGCTTCAAAGTTCATTTGGTTTAAAAATAAGTCACGAGATGGAGGTCAACTGCCTTTTCATGAGAATCAATGTTGTGGTTTCAACTTAATCATTTTGGTACTGAGGAAATTGTTGCTCATCTCTCTCAGTGTGTTCTCAACTTGCTCTGCCTGACCCTTAGATGCCCCAAAAAAATGTAGTAAAAGTGAAGGGTGGAGGAGAAGAGAGAGTGATGTTTATTGCCAACTCTGCTAGGATTTTTGGATTTTGCCAGTGTTGGGTATGCAGTTTTAAAATTTACATTTTTTAAATCCTCAGTGACTGAGTCCACTTAAAACATGAGGGCAGCAAGGAACTTTGTGAAGCCAAATCATCTGATTCTTGCATTACCTTTCTTTGTAGGCACAGACATCTCATCATTCTGCTTTATGATTATTTTCTGTACTAAACCCATGCCTGCCACGAGTTAGGATTTCCTGTCACTGCTACCCAAACCGACTTTATGCTGACGATACCGAACTGGGAGGCTTGGCTGACACACATGAAGGATGTGTGGCCATTCAGTGAGACTTGGACAGACTGAGAGCTGGGCAAAGACAACCATGTGAGGTTCAACAAGGACAAGTGCAGAGGCCTGCACATGGGAAGGAATAATCATAAAATCGTAGAATCAGTCAGGGTTGGAAGTGACCCCAAGGATCATCTAGTTCCAACTCCCCTGCCATGGGCTGGGACACTCTACCCTAGATCAGGCTGGCCAGAGCCTCATCCAGCCTGGCCTAAAACATTTCCAGGGATGAGGCTTCCACCACCTTCCTGGGCAATCTGTTCCAGAGTCTCTCCACCCTCATGGGGAAGAACTTCTTCCTAACATCCAGTTGAATTATGCATTCCCCCAGTGCCTGACATCCTAAAACTGCACCAGTACAGGTTAGGAAGTGATCTGCTGGGAAGCAGCCCTGTGGAGAAGGATCTGGGAGTCCTGATGGACAGGAAGCTATCCATGGGACAGCAGTGTGCCCGTGTGGCCAAGAAGGCCAATGGAATCCTAGGGGGCATTAAGAGGAGTGTGTCCAGCAGATTGAGAGAAGTTCTCCTCCCCCATCCTCTACTCTGCCCTAGTGAGACCTCACCTTTCAGTTCTGGGCTCCCCACTTCAGGAGGGACAGGGTTCTACTCAAAAGAGTCAAGCAAAGGGCTACAAGGATGATTAAGGGGCTGGAGCACTGCCTGATGAGGAGAAGCTGAGGGACGTGGGGCTTTTTGGTTTGCTGAAGAGAAGACTTAGAGGGGATCTAATCAATGTTTATAAATATCTGAGGGCTGGGAGTCAAGAGGGAGGGAACAGGCTCTGCTCAGTTGTGCCCTGTGATAGGACAAGGGGTAATGGATATAAACTATAGCACAGGAAGTTCCACCTCAACATGAGGAGGAACTTCTGTACTGTAAGGGTCATGGAGCGCTGGAACAGGCTCCCCAGAGAGTGGAGTCTCCTTCTCTGGAGATGTTCAAGACCTGTCTGGATGCATTCCTGTGTGACCTGTGCTAGATTCTCTGGTCCTGCTTTGGCAGGGGCATTGGACTCGATGATCTATGGGAGTCCCTTCTAGCCCTTAACGTTCTGTGATCCTGTGACTTTGGGATCTGCCGAGCAAGTTGGCACTGGAAAGTGTAGGCTCAATGCAACAGGGACAGTGTGTTGGCGGAATGCTCTCAGGGTTGCTAACCTTAAAAGCAGGAAGACCTTTTGATGCATGATACACATGCATCCACCTGGCAAATCGCCCCCTGCTCTTTTGGTTCTTTGGTTCTTTCTAGTGGCAGAACTGAAGTGTGACTTTAGACCTACTTTGAACTTTTGGAGAGAGGGTGACTCTACACAAGGGGAGGAAAAATATAACCCTCATCCACTGAGAAGAATGTGGCAGAGGAGAGTGTTTACACAGGCTTATGTCACGCTCAGCTGTACACTAAAACAGCTGCTTGCTCTAATTTAAGACTAAGAACATCGACAGTGTCCAGTGAAAACACATGGGCTATTGTGTGAGCAGTGCAGATAACCAGTAGTTGGCATCTAGGCTACTGCTTGCTTTTTTTAAATTATTTTTATTTTTTATCCCTTTTTGTTTGTGGTGGTGTTTTTTGTTTGTTTGTTTGTGGTTTTGTTGTTGTTGTTGTTGTTGTTTTGGGGTTTTTTTTGTGGTGGTTTTTTTTTTTGCAGACCCTTTCCATGATCCTAACTGCAAAACCTTTAGAAAGCAGTTCCCATTTTCATGCTTTTACACGCAGACACACAAATGCACACCCTATTCGTTACTTTGCACTGCTCCCAGACCCTAAAAGAAAACAAGACCTTAACCTCATTGTTTTCTTCCTATAACATCTAGTGCATAACAATATTTAAGGATTTTAAATTGTAACCTTCAGCTTCAAGTATCCTTTGATTTAAGCATAGATTTCTGGATTTAGTTAATGTTAACGTAAGGTTTTAATTCTGGACAAAAACTAGGAGCATAGTTTCAGGTGTTCTGTTCAGCTACTCAGGCCCTGTGCCTGATTTCAGAGGGTCAAGGGCTGTGGCCCTTTTGGTGTCTTGTTCTGTTTGGCATCTGAGGCCTCTGCAAAAAATATACAGGCTGCCTTGAAGGGCAACCCTTTGAAAATGCTGAGCTCACAAAACTTATGAGCAAAGGACATGAAGCTGGAACCGGTGTCTGTGAAAGAGGTTTTGTCAGCAAGGTCTCCCCAGTGTGCTTCTTCACAGAGATCTGTCACGTTCACAAACAGACATTTGTTTCTTTTCCCTGGAAGCAGTGGAGGTAACATAAAGTTCTGCACATGGTCTCTTCTTTATTATTGATCTCCAGAAGAAAAGATCCTTGCACACTGCATGTGAAAACAATAATCTCAGGATGAATGAGAATACTCAAACCTATTAACTCATTGTTAGAAACATACTAATTTCCACATCTTTCTATCTAATTAAAAAAAACAAACAAACAAACAAACAAAAAAAACCCCAGTATTGTTAAAAAACTCTTATAGAAGTACTTTCTGTCATCTGTGGGCAGGCAACAGTGGTGTTCTACCAAAAATCATCTGGACTTAAAGGACCAAAGAGTGTGAAATCACTCATCCCTTGGAAGGACTTTCCCCTGCTTGATGGGTTAGTGGAGGAAAAATCAGCTGAAGTCAGGGTAGATTTTAAAGATTTGCTAGCCAGGGCAATCCTGGCTTCTCATTCCAATACCAAACTCACGTTTTTATTTTTGGAGAAACTCAGCTAACAAGAGAAACCAATCTTTTTCCCTCCTGCATATGCAGAAAAAGTAATAAGGAAAACAGAGAAATGACACCAAATACATGAATCTTGAATTCTCTCACCTTGTGCAGCGCTAGTTGATACGTGTGACTGCTCAGAGTGGGAGGTGAACAACTCCATGAGCTTAAAGGCTTTTTTCTAGCTAAATCATAGAATCATAGAATTGTCAGGGCTCCAACCGCCCTGCCATGGGCAGGGACACCTCACGCTAGATAAGGTTGCTCAGAGCCACATCCAGCCTGGCCTTAAAAACCTCCAGCGATGGAGCTCTTACCACCTCCCTGGGCAACCTGTTCCTGTGTCTCACCACCCTCATGGTGAAGAACTTCCTAACATCCAGTCTGAATCTCCCCACTTCTAGTTTTGCTCCATTCTGCCTAGTCCTCTCACTACCTGACATCCTATGAAGTCCCTCGCTAGCTTTCTTGTGGACCTCTTTCAGAGGCCACAATAAGGTCTCCTCAAGCCTTCTGTTCTCCAAACTGAACAGCCCCAACTCTCACTGTCTGTGTTCATAGGAGAGGAGCTCCAACCCTCTGAGCATTCTCATGGCCCTTCTCTGGACACATTCCGGCATGTCCGTATCTTTCTTGTAATAAGGGCTCCAGAACTGATTCTAAATAATTCTACATGTCTGTTATTCTGACTTGAGCAGAGAAGTCTATGGAGAGATATTTTTATTAGCAGTATTGGTCATAAGCATATAAAATGTTTAACCTGTTGTGTGACCTGCTCTAGGTGATCCTGCTCTGGCAGAGGGGCTGGACTAGGTAATCTTTCAAAGTCTCTTCCAACTTCTAACATTCTGTTGTCTTTGGGAAAGAAAAAAACAGAGATGCAAAATCTCTCTAGAATAAAGCAAAAGTAACTTAACTGGTGCTCAGTTTTGCATAGTGGGCTTGTTGCATAAGATGTTCTCAAGGTCTTTTGAGGTTTTCTGGTTTCTTTAATAGTTTTGTAGTGTGAGTGATGTGGTTTGGTTTTGTTTTTTTCCTGTTGGGCATCACTGTTTGACAAAGTTACTTTACTTTCCAGAAGCTAAGATAGGTGGAAGAAGTTCCAATTGATTGAGACATTTTTTACAGTAAATACAAACAGAATCCTAAAATAACAGAACAGAGGGGATTTGAAGGGACCTTTGGAGATCTAGACCAACCCTCTTCTTAGGCAGGATTACCCAGAGCAGGTTGCCCAGGATCACAATGTCCAGGCGGTTTCTTAATCTGTCCTGAGAAGGAGACTCCACAACGTCTCTGGGCAGCCTGCTCCAATGCTCTGGCACCCTCACAACAAAGAAGGTTTTCCTCCTGTTCACATGGAACCTCCTGTGTACAAAATCACAAAGTCCTGTGAACCTCCTGTGACAAAATCTTTACAAGAAACAGAGACCACAGTGCTATTAGATGCTTAAGGATACATTAACAGTTCAGAAGAATGCCTAAAGTTGTCTTTATTCCTACAGCTTGTTCCCAAAGGCATTGCAAATCACAAAAGCAGCAGCACTAAAACCAGTCTTTCCAGTGTCACTCAAAGGGGCAGCCTTTGTGAATAATTTAAGAACTACAGACTGTCTCATTTGGAAGCCCCTGAATCATTTCTCAGAGAGGAGGAAAACTCAAGGGTTATATGGAGTGTATTTACTCTTTCTCCCAATCTTACCTCTTCCAACTCAGCTTTGTCCTACATAGACTGTTAAAATCAAATGTTCATTTTCTTATGGGAGACATAAAACAAAGAGCTCAGGGACTTTGAGAAAAGGTGTGGGGTTTTTTTGTTTTGTTTTGTTTTTTCTTTTCCAAGTTTTTTTATCACAGAGAATGATACCAGAAAAACAAAAGACTTAAAATAGAAATAAAGGAACCCTCAGCTGGAAGGACACAGATTTCTCCTGAGGTGTCACGCAAAGAGGTGGTTTATTTCTAATTCAAGATCTGTGTACAGTTGATTTAAAAAGATGAAAAGATGAAAACAGGGATCAAAGACCTCAGATTGAGTAAAAGAGAATGATTAAGGTGGTCATGAGTTCAGTTTAAAGAAGTAGCATTTTTTAATTGTCAAGTTGTTGAGCAGAATCACCCAAGGTTGCGGTGTTACGTTATTCAAATGGAGGGGAAAAAAACAACCTACGTGGTACTTCAGCTACAAGAAATTAAGTTATTTGCAAAAACCTATAAAAAAATCAAAAGTACCTGAAGAAAACCAATCACACCTAAGGAAGAGCAGTTCAGCAACACTGCCTAGGCAGGGCTGCTGCGGTGATCCAGCATCTGCAGAATTGCTGCAGTCAAGAGTCAATGCTGGGGCACAGTATAAAGGTAGCACCTGCCTGAAGTTAAAGCAAACTATGAGTTTATCTCAATGTCTTCAGGGTGCCTCCTGCTACACAGATTAATGTGAGCTGGATGAAGAGGTAATGAGTGTAGTAGAATACTGGAACAGGCTGCCTAGGGATCTGGTTGAGGTTCCATCCCCAGAGATAATCAAAGTGAGGCTCGACAGGACTCTGGGCAACTTGATCTAGCTGAGGAAGCCCCTGCCGACTGCAAGGGTGGGGTTGGACAAGATGACCTTTGGAGGTCCCTTCCAACCCAGACCATTCTATGACTCTGTGGTTCTATGAAACAACAATTTTTTATTGCTTTAGAAGAGGAAGTTCCTATTCAAAAATCAAAAGTGCTGGACAATGAGACATCTAGGGACTCTATCCAGAGGAAGGAAAGTGTCCATGAAGGTGACAAATCTGTTCCCAGATACTTTCTTTAAAATGTTGGAAAACTGTCACCAAGATCCAGAATAAAGCTTTCTGAAAACTTCTCGTGTTTTCAGGTTGCATGTGCACCTCATGAGACTCTGTCCTGCAGACAAAACTTGAAAGAACATACTGATCGCCTAAAACTGATCATGGAGAACTTTAAAAATCCCTTAAGACCATTGCTATTTTACCAGTTGTGAAAAAGAAGAGGAATTTCTTCTCCATGCCTGGATCGTAAGGAAGTACTTAAGCATGAGAGACAAACACTAGGGGAAAACAGAGTATTTCTGTTTGTTGACTTTTGCGTGGTTGTACTACATTTTATGTTTACAAGACCTTGGTGCTTAAAGGCCAGGAAGAGTCATCAGGTTATCAGCATGAACTGTTGGGAAAAGAAACTCTACCTCTAATATACGCATTTTTAAAAATCAAATCATGGAAGTGTTGGAGTGGGTCCAGAGGAGGCCACGGAGATGATCAGAGGGCTGGAGCAGCTCTCCTATGAGGACAGGCTGAGAGAGTTGGGGCTCTTCAGCCTGGAGAAGAGAAGGCTTTGAGGGGACCTGATAGTAGCCTTCCAGTATCTGAAGGGGGCCTACAGGAAGGCTGGGGAGGGAATATTTACAAGGTCCTGCAATGACAGGACAAGGGGCAATGGGCTTAAACTGGCAGAGGGAAGATTTAGACTGGATGTTAGGAGGAAGTTCTTTACAGTGAGGGTGGTGAGGCACTGGAACAGGTTGCCCAGGGAGGTTGTGGCTGCTCCCTCCCTGGAGGTGTTCAAGGCCAGGTTGGATGAGGCCTTGAGTGACCTGTGCTAGTGGGAGGTGTCCCTGCCTATGGCAGGGGGTTGAAACTAGATGATCCTTGAGGTTCCTTCCAACCTTACCATTCTATGATTCTATGGTCATTCCATAGAAGAAATAAACACAGGTTCAAATGTGTTCATAGAATGGCTTAGGTTGGAAAGGGCCTCAGAGATCATCTACTCCAACCTCCCCGCCATGGGCAGGGATGTCTCTCAACTGAACTCAACTACTCAAACTGACATTGAACATCCTGTTTAGTTTTGGGCACCTCATTATAAGAGGGATGTGGAGGTGCTGGAGTGCAGAGGAAGGCAATGAAGCTGGAGAAGAGCCTGGAAAATAAATGTTACGAGCAGCTACTGAGAGAGCTGGTTAGCTTGAGGAGGATTAGTTTGAAATAGAGGAGGCTGAGAGGAGACCTCATCACCATCTACAGGTGTCTGAAAGGACATTGTGGAGAGGCTACTGCTGGTCTCTTCTCACAGGTAAATAGTGATATAGAACAAGAGGGAATGACCTCAAGATGTGACTGGTTTAGTCTGGACATTAGGAAACATTTTTTTCTCGGCAAGAGTGGTCAGGCATTGGAATGGGCTGTCCAGAGAGATGGTGGAGTCATCAACCCTGAATGTATTTAAATGTCATTTGGATGTGGTACTTGAAGATATGGTTTAGGATGCACCTTGTAGAGTAGGGATAATGGTTGGACTTGGTGGTCCTGAGGGTCTTTTCCAGCCAGAATGTTTCTGTGATTCTGTAATATATCCCCATGGAGGAGGTATCCACAACTCCTCTGGGCAACCTGTTCCAGAGTCTCACCACCCTTGTACTTAATTAAGAACCTCTTCCTAAGACCCAGTCTAAACTTACTATCTCTCAGCTTCAAACCATTCCCCTGTTGTCCTATCAGTAGAGACACTTATGAAAAGCCCCTCTGCAGCCTTCCTGTAGGATCCCTTTTTGGTATTGAAAGGCAGCTCTCAAGTTCCCCTGGAGCTGTCTCTTCTCTAGGCTGAACAACCTCATCTTCCTCTGCCTATTCTCATAGCAGAGGTGTTCCAGCCCTTGGATCATCTTTGTGGCCCTCCTCTGGACTTGCTCCAACAGCTTTATGTCCTTCTTACGATGGGGACACCAGAACTGGATACAGTATTCAAGGTGGCATCTCACCAGAGCAGAGTAAAGATGATCATTTAAAGAAAACTCATTACTGTATTGGTTTATTGTGTTCAATTCTCATGCTAACTTTCCATTTATTCTGAGGGATAAACACAGATGTGTTTTTTCACTCTTACTATGAAAAATGGAATTGTGTAATGTTCTAAAGGTACATGAACTAAAAGATTTGCAGCTACATGACAGTCCATTTTTGTGCAACAGCTCAATAAAAGCAGGATTATCCTGTGAAGCTTCTCCTTCTTTCTGTGAGATGATGACTAAGTATAAACAAAAGAGGAGACATTTCCAGCTTTAAATCCCAAAGCCTCAGAGTGGAACAGGAGCCAGTGGATCTGAACCATCAAACAGCACCCACAGACAGCACAGAGCAGATTCCTGTAGAAACTGAAACCTGCCAAACACTGAGAGATTCTCCAAACAAAGGAAACCAACTGGTTCTTTAAGGAAAAGGCCCTTCTAGTTTGAACCATTTGCTGCTACTCGCTGGCGCTGGCAGCCGGACAGAGTATCCCTCCCTCCTACATTCCTTTCTCACTAGATATATAATTATTCCTTTACATGTTGTCATAGTTTTAAGCTCCTGACTCAAATTTCTTAAATACCATCTCAGACAACTGTGTATTCCCTTCTCAGAAATGTGGATCAAGGATAGCCTGGAAGGAGACACAGTTGCTTTCCAACCTCTTTTTCCCCGTGGCTTGTTGCTCTGTCCTCAGGCAAACAGAGATTCTCTTCAAGAGGACATTTCCTAAAGATTTCTTTTGCTATAAACGTCTCTTAATAAAAAGTTACATCTTTTGGACTTCAGTGGCACTTTGCAGCTGTCTCACTACTTTTATGGAGTCAGTTGGTCACTTCCTTTGATCCAGAATGATGCAGTTGGTCTCCAGCTGCACTGGTTAAGAGTCGTTTTATTCATTCTGCAACACTTCCAGGCTTTGTGAGACTTGAGAACAAGCTGATACCAGGTCAAACCTTTTTACCTCATCTCTACCATTGCATCATCTGGACTCTTGAGGGCAACCCCTATAAAACCATAGGTGACGGCAGTGGTTAGGGAGCAGTGTCCCCCATTCAGATGATGTTCTGGTGCAAATGGTGCAGTCACCGAGAGATGTAATTAATAATTAATGTCTTGTGAACCAACCCTGTAGGGATGCACCAGTATCCATATCATCCTCTGCCCCTCTGCTCTGCTCACATGAGACTTCACCTGGAGTACTGAATCCAGCTCTGGTGCCCCCACGTAAGAGGGACCTGGAACTGCTGCAGCAGGTCCAGAGGAGGGCCACAAAGATGATCAGAGAGCTGGAGCACCTCCAGTATGAGGGCAGGCTGGGAGAGCTGGGGCTGTTTAGCCTGGAGAAGAGAAGGCTCAATGGAGACCTTAAAGGAGCCTTTCAGTGCTCAAAGGAGGCCTGCAAGAAAGCCAGGAAGGGACTTTTTACAAGGGCTTGTAGTGACAGGATGAGAGGGAATGGATTCAAGCTTGAGGACAAATCATGACTGGATATTACTAAGAAATTCTTTGCAGTAAGGGTAGTGAGACGTTGGAATAGGTTGCCCAGGGAGGTCGTGGATGCCCCTTCTGTGGAGATGTTCAAGACCAGGCTGGTTGAAGCCCTGAGCAACCTGTTATAGTGGAAGTTGTCCCTGCCCATGGCAGGGGGCTTGGAACTAGATGATCTTTTAATGTCCCTTCCAACCAAACCCATTCTAGGAATCGATGAAGAAAAGCAATTCATCAGTGAGTGACTGTGCTGGTAGCTTAAAGCACTAACCAAGTTTCAGGTAATACCTTAGCGTTCAGTGTAGACAAGACTGTGGTGTAATTCTGTGCTTGTGCCAGGCATCCATTTTGAAGTAGTGTTTGGAAATGACCACAGTCTTTTTCAGCTTGAGTTAGTCCTGGCACAAATGGTGGGGTTCATGAGCAGTGAGTGTAGGCAGATGAGGTTTTTACATTTGTAGGTATCTGTTCCTGCCTGTCAGCTACAATGATAGAGCCTTGCCTCTTCAGCCTCACTGAATGGGAGCTTTCTCCTGCATCTTTGAAGAGGCAGAGAAATGAATGCCTGAATACAGTCAGAGGGTCTTCTGCCAGGTTACGAGTGGCATTCCAAGCTCCACAGATGCTTACCTTCAGGTTTTCATCACAAATATTTACACAGACCATTGAGAATGATCAGAAAATACTGCTGACCATATCTAAAATAAACATAAATATTGCAAAATGTGACAGCTATGAGGAAGTGGTTCTTTTGTGGAGCTTGTTATACAACAATAATGAGAACTTGTGGAGGCTCCAAACCTGGAAGTGAGCAATCTGATCTAGCAGGAGAGATGTCCCTGCCCATGGCAAAGGGGGATTAGAACTGGATGATCTTTAGGGTACCTTCCAACCCAAATCATTCTGTGATTCTACATATGTTTAGTGAGACATTCTAATAATTTAAATCCCTTACAGTTTATCCTTATTCAAACTATAGAATGACTTAGATTGGAAAGGCTCTTAGAGATCATCTACTCCAACTAGACCCAGCTGCTCAAGGCCTCATCCAGCCTGGCCTTGAGCACCTGCCAGCAGGAGGCATCCACAGCCTCTCTTGGCAACCTATTCCAGAGTTTCACCACCCTCATACTGAAAAATTTCTTCCTAAGATCTGGTCTAAACCTACTCTCCCTCAGCTTCAAACCATTCTCCTTGTCCTATTGCTAGACACCTTTATGAAAAGTCCCTCTCCAACCTTTCTACAGGATGCCTTCAGATGTTGAAAGGCAACTATAAAGTCCCCACAAATAGTCTTAGAATTGTTTTGGCTAGAAAAGGCCTCTAAGATCATTGAGTCAACTGTCAGCCTAACACCACCATGACCATTAAACCATGTCACATAGTGCCATGTCCACACATCTCTTGGACAACTCCAGGGACAGTGACTGCACCAGCGCCTTGGGCAACCTGTTCCAGTGCCTGACCACCCTTTAAGTAAAGATATTTTTCCTAATATCCAACCTAAACCTCCCCTGGCACAATGTCAGGTCATCTTCTCTGGTCCTGTCACCAGATACTAAGAAGAGATTGACCCCCACCTCTACTCCAGCCTCCTTTCAGGTAGCTGTGGAGAGTAAATGCTACAGCATGAAAGAGAAGACCTTGGCCATTCTGAATGTGTATAAACTACAGCACAGGACCTCAACATGAAGAACTTCTTTACTGTAAAGGTCATGGAGCACTGGAACAGGCTGTCCAGACAAGTTGTGGAGTCTCCTTCTCTGGAGACTTTTAAGACCTGTCTTTATGCATTCCTACGTGACCTGAGATAGATTGTCTGGTCCTGCTCTGACAGGGGGGGTTGGACTTGATGATCTGTGGAGGTCCCTTCCAACTCCTAACATCCTGTGATCCTGT
>VWZE01017116.1:256165-276599 GCA_013396675.1 Eubucco bourcierii
AGCAGCTCTCCTATGAGGACAGGCTGAGGGAGTTGGGGCTCTTCAGCCTGGAGAAGAGAAGGCTTCGAGGGGACCTGATAGTAGCCTTCCAGTATCTGAAGGGGGCCTACAGGAAGGCTGGGGAAGGATTATTTACAAGGTCCTGCAATGACAGGACAAGGGGCAATGGGCTTAAACTGGCAGAGGGGAGATTTAGACTAGATGTTAGGAGGAAGTTCTTTACAGCAAGGGTGGTGAGGCACTGGAACAGGTTGCCCAGGGAGGTTGTGGCTGCTCCCTCCCTGGATGTGTTCAAGGCCAGATTGGATGAGGCCTTGAGTAACCTCTACTAGTGGGAGGTGTCCCTGCCTATGGCAGGGGGTTGGAACTAGATGATCCTTGAGGTCCCTTCCAACCTTACCATTCTATGATTCTATGATTCTATGAAATGTCCCTTGATTGTTTACTACTTTTTCTGTGAGGTTGCATTTTGCAGTCTCTTCCCTAGGAGGAAATGGCTGATGTGATGCTCCCCATTTCCGTAATGGCACCAATACACCAACTCCGTTAAGGATCTGCCTTCCTGAAATGCCAGTTGAGCAGAATCAATACATTTTAAGGTTCTTAATAACGTACAGATTTAAATCCTGAGTGGATTTGGAGGGCAGGGGGAGGGCACATTCTGTGAGTCAGGAAATACACAACTAAACTGTGCCATCAGAACTACAAAACAGATAACAGAGAATCTCCCAGGTTATTACCAATGCAGCTGCTCATGAATCTTTCAGTGCAGCAGTCTTTCATCTGGAAATGCTGACTCATTGAAACCAAAGGTTTTAAGACTCCGAGAAAACTTGGAGAAGTGTTTCCTGACAAAACTGGCTAAATGCAGAGCCAGGAAGAGCTTCCAAGGCAGTCGGAGCACTCATCTGGGAAATTGGGGTTTGTGCTCTGCCTGGTTCCCAGTCAGAGGGCAAAGCAAGATCACTCTTTTCCCAGAGGACCACAGGACCACCAACTCTGTCTATTTGCAGGAATTCCCTTCCTCTGTTTTCAGTAGTAATTACAGGCTTAACTCTGATTTTATGCTGAGATAAAGCATGCACACTGGTCTTTTTTAAGCACATGGATCTTAGAGAAACTTTCCTGCTGGAAAAGCGACCAGGCCCAGCAGCAGTTTGCAGTGCTGTGTCATTTTACTGTCCAAACAGAATATGAAATTTGCTCTATATGGAAAAATCACCTTAAATCCATTAAAAACAGATAGTCTCAGCTGGCTGGAGCTGATGCTGCTGAAACGCCTGTCCTTTCAGCACAAAGAGCAATCAGCAGGAAATGACAAGGTCAGATACGCTCTTCATTCCTTTCACTTGCTAGAAAACACTTTCACCCTCCTCTAGTTCCCTCCCGTGACTGCAGCCAAAACGCCAGGGCCTTTGGTTTGGAACAGGTGAGGTCCTGGCTCTGGTGCTGCACTGTTGGGTGTTGATGTGCTGTGCTGATCTGTAATCATTTACATGCCGCATACTTCCATATGTGATTCCATAGTCACAGTATTGCTGGAGCAAGGATCCTACCGGCTTGTGAGGGGCAGGGGTTAAAAATGACTGTTCTGGACTTGGTTCTTTTGGAGAATTGAAATAAGAACATCTATGCAGTGATGTAGAATAGTTATAACCTGTTTCTCGGGGTGAGGATGTGAGTGTTGGATGTAGGGTAGGCTAAGAGAGGATAATATGAAAAACACAAAAGCATTCCTGTTGTTGAAACTTCAGAAAAAAACATGGCCCTAAGTAAAACTACTGCATAAATAAGGTCTCAAGTAGGTCTTGTCAGAGAAACTGAATAAAAATAAATAAGTTCTGTTCCATGCAAAGAAGAGTTTCAAAATTCCTTGACCGTAGGAAATATTAATACTTATAAACTAAATACCTCTTAGGAATTTTGTTGAAATAAATAGATTCCTAAAATGGGGATTTGTGCCTTTATTTGACGTTTGCCCCAGCTCCTCATCAATCCTTTTGGG
This sequence comes from Eubucco bourcierii, assembly GCA_013396675.1. NCBI lineage: Eukaryota > Metazoa > Chordata > Aves > Piciformes > Ramphastidae > Eubucco > Eubucco bourcierii. The sequence goes on from VWZE01017116.1 coordinate 258,171, forward strand.
CAAAACCAGAATCAAGTTACAAAACCCACCCTTCTGTTTATCTCTGCAGTTTAATCATTTGCAAATTCTCATTCGTACTGATAGCATTCATAACAACCTACTTGTGTAAGCATGTGGACATTCCACAGCATACATTTTTCCTCTTCTGTCCATGGTTCCTTTAGGATGGTCAGGAATTGCAGGAGTAAGTCCTGGGTCAAGTAGTCTGTGTTAAGCTCCACAGAATGTTTGCCCTGTCTTTCTGCAAGCACATCTCTCGAAATGAAGATGCTGTTCACATTCTTCCCTTGTAGTGCTGGTGCTAAACTGAGGAAAATGCAGGGCTTTGCTGCAGCTGAATTTTGATTTATTTTGTGTTAAATAGTGGCAGCTTTTGAAGCAAAGGCAGGGCAGAAGGGAAGAAATAATTTGATGGTAAATAATTCAGAGACATTTTTTTGAATTTGCATTTAAAACGTGATATTAAATTTGGCAGTAGGAACAAAACATAATAAATATTTTTCTTTCTTTCTTTCTTTTTTATCTTTTTTTTTTTCTTTTTTTTTTTTTTTTAAGTTGTGGCAACTCCAAGCCTGGAAGTGCTCAGAGGCAGGTTGGATGGGGCCTTGAGTCTAGCAGGAACACTTCCCCTGCCCATGGCTGGGGAATTGGAACTAGACAGTAGTTACAGTCCCTTCTAACTCAACCCATTCCATGATTCTGTGTTTGGGGTTTTAGGATTAGCAACACAGACAATTGCACAAAGTCATTCTCTGGCATTTCCAGTCTTACAAAATCAAGGATATTTTTTTAATTTGGTGATGGTACAAGGTGGAAAGCAAACCTCTTCCAGAACCAACAACAGAAAACTTCGAAGAACTGTCAGCAGGAATTAGTTTCTTATTGCTTATCAGCAGATCCTCTTTTCCTTTTTCAATGCATTATTTTCCCTTATTTTTTAAGACATACAACCAATGACAGAAAACTTCAAAGAACCCTCACCAAGAGTTAGTTTCTTATTGCTTGTCAGCAGGTCCTCTTTTCCTTTTGCAATGCACTGTTATCTTCCCTTATTTTTTAAAGATGTGAAGTATGCATTTGATTAAGAAGAGAAATTTAAACCTTCAGCTACTTGAAACACCTGAATCCTGAGAGCAGCCATTCAGGTGTTTTGTTATTGCTAGACTTCAGTAAGAAATCTTTGCAATGGGTGTCAATACATTTTTGTTTTCTTGCTTTAGTGATTAATAGTAAGTAAGGAAAGATGCTCTTGTTAGACCACAGCTGGAATGCTGTGTACAGTTCTGGCCTCCCCACTTCAAGAGGGACAAGAAACTAACTGCTGGAGAGTGTTCAGTGGAGGGCTACAAGGATAGTTAAGGGACTGCAGCATCTCTTTTAAGAGAGAAGACAGAGAGATCTGGGACTGTTTAGTCAGGAGGATAGAAGGCTGAGAGGGCACCTTATCAATGTCTACAAATCTCTGAAGGGTGGCCGTGAGGAGGGTGGAGCCAGGCTCTTTTCAGTGATAGGACAGGGGGCAATAGATGCAAACTCAAGGAAATTCCATCTCAACGTGTGAAAAAACTCCTTTACTGTGAGGGTGACAGAGCCCTGGAACAGGCTGCCCAAGCAGGTTTAAAGTCTCCTTCTCTGGAGATCTTCAAAACCTGTCTGGACATATCCCTGTGTGATCTGCCCTAAATGGTCCTGCTTTTATAGTGTGGTTGGACACAATGATCTCTGGAGGTCCCTTTCAACCCCTGCTATTCTGTGGTTCTGAGATTACCTTAAATTGTTTCTGTGAAATTAGACATTACAGCAAGAGGTGTCCATTTAGGCAAAGTCTAAACACACCTTCAAGCCCAGCTCATAAACCTGAGATGCATTATAATATGTGAGTTAAGGTGGAGTAAAGCTTACTTCAGAAATCCTTCCTGTGAGCAGTGCAGAACACTGCAACTACTAAATGTTTGGCTCTGTTGGGTTTTTCGTACAGAGAGCACAGATGAGAGTCACAGGCAGAAATGCCTGTAGACCTCTCAGCCCCTCTCAGCTGGAGTGCTGTTATTAATAGCTCTTTTTTCTTCCCCTAGTGCATGGAAGAACGACAGAGAGGTAGCTCTTGTGCTAAACAAACTCTTACGATCCCACACCCTTTTCTATGTTGTCAGTCGTGCTGATTCCACAGGACCAGTGGCACCTATGAGCTCTTGCTCCTTAGTCGCAACAAAGGTGATGCTTAGGTGGGTGCTGAGGCTGCTTCAGAGAGCAAAGATTCAGTTCCATGATAAATGTTGGAAATCATGGAATTATTTGGGGTTTTTCCATTGGATTCTCTCTGCCTTAGTCATTGCAGCTTTGTTCCTTATCATCAAGAAAACAGAGTTGTGGCAGACTCTAGCACATTAATTGGGCGTTCACAAGATTGTAAAGGGAAAGGAGAAGTTTTCAGTGGCTGCATTCACTTTGTATTCTGAGAATTTTTCACTTGTCTCTTGCTGTTCTTTTGTTGTCTTTTTGACACTTTGCATTGTTAAAATCTGGAGATGAACCATTAGAACCAAACTTGAATTGTTTGCTCCCCTCCCAGTGAAATATGTCATCAAAATATATGCCTTCAATTATTTATTCCCTGTCACTCTGCAAAATGTACATTGCCTTGGGCTTTGATGTGGGGCTCTCATTGTCTTACAGCCATTCCAGCCTATTTATAAGCCTGGTTTTATATCAGGTTTTGTTAAATTTGAGTGCTTGTCACAGTGCCCTTCAAAACTACCTGCTGCAGTTTTTAAGTGAGCTGCAGACACTGGTGAGGCTCAAGTGAATTTTGTTGAATGAAAAGTCTTTAGAATTTCAGAAACTTAATGAAGAAAGGAAAAAAAAAATTTAAAATGTAATTAAAAGTCACCCTTTTATGTAATACTTCATGGCAAAACACTGTAGGAGTCACAAGGCATTTCATTTTTATAATTGCTAGAGGGTTGTAAATTCTTAGCAAGTGAATGAATTAGTTATTGAAGCTGACCTTTTTCTCTTTGAGTTTCAAAAGTTTCTCTTAAAAACACTGAATTTCCTCTTAGGATATTTATTTTGCCTTTTCACTCCTAATCACAGTATTTGGAATGCTTTCTTTCTGTCCAGCCTCTCTGTCTCTTTTCCCTCTCCTCCCAGCTGTATAGTGGAATGAAAAAAAAAAACAAAAAAACCCAAAACCTCCCAACTATTCCTTATGTTAGAGGAAGCTACTTTTTAAGAGTACATCAAATAAAATCATACTGAAAACTGTCTTGCTTGAGATCTAGTGTAAGGAGAGGAAATTCCCCACCTGAGATGACCTGCAGTGTTTTGCTACAGCTTGAAGAAACGGTCAGAGACTTTTGCTCAGGCACATTGTTGCACCTGCACCTCGCTATCACTGTGTGTTGCAGCATTCCCATGCAGAGCTACAGGACTTCTTGCCATGAACTGTGACTAGGGTACAGTGCACCTGGTTCTCCACATCCTACAGCAGCACCACTGGTTTGCCCATTATGGATTTACTTGTGTTTCTCCTGGAGCACACTTTGGTCAGCTTCTTGTCTCCACCTGGACCATCTGCCTTTGGCACCAGATGGGTTCTGCTGGCATCTCTGCAATCTGCTCTGGGTGACCCTGCTTTAGCACAGCGGGGTGAGCTAGATGATCACACAGAACCACACAATGTTAGGGGCTGAAAGTGACCTCTGGAGATCGTCTAGTCCAACCCCCTTGCCAAAGCAGGATCGCCTAGGGCAGGCCACACAGGAACACATCCAGAAAGGTCTTGAAAGTCTCCAGAGAAGGAGACTCCACAACCTCTCTGGGCAGCTTGCCGCAGGGCTCTGTCACGCTTACAGGAAAGAAGTTTCTCCTTATGTTGATGTGGAATTTACTGTGTTCTAGTTTGTAACCATAGTTCCTTCTCCTATGATCTCCAGAGGTCCCTTCCAAACCCCAGCACTCTGTGATTCTCTGATCCCTAGTTGTGAGATGACCCTGTGGAGCTACAGCAGTTAACACTAATTAATAGCATGAACCTGCTTGTACAAAAGATCCATTAAATAGCTACATCTCATCCATATCATAAGAGCTTTAGCAACATGACAGGAATGAAATGTTCTGCAGGTTAAATATGCTGATGATTTAAACCCTCAGTGCAGTTTCATTGTGGAAACCAAGTCTAAATGCATTCCTGAGGAGCATTTCCAGAATTTCTCCTTCTTTGAAAAGAGGGAATGTTACATCCTATACAAACTGGAATGCAGTCATGTTCCTCAGTCAATCTCTCAAAGAGACTGCATGGATAGATCAAAGATTTTTCCCTAAAAAGTGTACTTTAGCTAAGTGAAAAAGGAAAAGCCAGGCCTGGACAAAACTAGTAGTTGTTCCCATCTCAGGTGCTTCCCTCTCTGGAGGATTCACTGAGCGGAAGTCAAGGTTCTTGCTTCTCTTTCTGGTCTCCTTCTTGGTAGCTTCTCCTCCAGAAAGGAAATCTGTAGTGCCTGCATTATTTGCCATTTCTTCTTGTCACACGTGCTACCCTTTTCCTCAGGCAGCCAGGGGGAAGCTTCTCCTTACAGTTGCTACCCCTTCTGTCAGGCAGAATCCTCAGTTAAGCAACCTTCTACTTCCCAAGAAGCTTTGGTCAGAAAAACTGATTCGTCCTTGGCAACAGCTCTTTATTTTTCTCCCCGTACTCTGCAGTGGAAGTGTTGTGATTCTCTTTTGTTAGCCTGTTGCCCATAGTTTCAGAGGTTTGGGGAATCTGGATGAAAAATACAAAGTTTAATATAAAAAATATTTCATCAGCAGACCTTGTTTTCCCGAGTCATCTCCAAGAACCCATTAATGTTACATTTGAAACTCGCTTAGGTAGTTTGTTAAGGTTCTTGCATGGAAATTCACAGGCAAGCTGCCATTCACTCTGTCTTTTATGTTTGTTTGTTGGGGTTTTTTAATCATTTATATGGCTATAATTGCTTTTTAACATGTGTTTGTTAGTCATGTTGGGATAAATTCAAATCTTGAGGCCTAGTGATCCATTTTAATGAAGCAACTGTGGTTGGGTAGTATTCTAAGGATATTTTAGTGGTTGGGGTTTTTTTAGATATAACTTTCCTTATTTCTTTTGGCCTCTCAAATATGTTACTGATTTTTCTATTCCCTTGACCTGTTTCTCTATCTTCCAAATACCCTTGCACAGAATCATAGAGCCATTAAGGTTGGAAAAGACCTTTAAGATTGAGCCCAAGTGTAACCCAACTACCATGACCCCTAAACTCTACCCTGAAGTGCCACAACTACATGATTCTTGAACACCTCCAAGGATGGTGACTGCACCCCTGTGCAGCTTGTTCCAATGCCTCACTACTCTTTCAGTAAAGAATTTTTTCCTTATATACAACTTAAACCTCTCCTGCCACAACTTAAGCCCATTTCCTCTTGTCCTATTGATAGTTACTAGGGAAAAGAGATCAACACCACTCTCACTACAGCCTTCTTTCAGGCAGTTGATCTCCACATAGCTTCCTCTTCTGCAAACTTTAACAACTCCAGTTCCCTCAGCTGCTTCTCTTGTACTCATCTAGAGGCAGAATAGCTATGGCGAGAGACCACGCCAGTGTAAAAGTCTCTGCATAATGAGAAGCCAAAGCTTTTGTGTTTTGGTTTGTTGGGTTTGGGGTCTGGAGAGAGGTTTTGTATCAGTTTTACAGAGTCATGGAATGGTAGCAGTTGAGGGGAAGCTCTGGAGATCATCTAGTCCAACTCCCCTGATCATGCAGGTTCATTCCAAGCAAGTTGCACAGGATTGTGTCTAGGTGGGTTTTGAGTATCTTCAGAGAAGGAGACTCCACAACCTTTCTGGGCAACCTGTTCTTATTCTTTTAAATCATTTTTAGGCATTGGAATGAGCTGCCCAGGGAGGTAGTGAAGTCACCAACCCTGGATATGTTTAAAAGTTGTTTGGATGTGGTGCTTGGGGATATTGTGTAGGGTGAACCTTGTAGAGCAGGGTTATCAGTTGGACTTGGTGATCCTGAGGGTCTTTTCCAACCTGGATATTTCTGTGATTCTGTGATTTGTAAACCAAAACCTCAAAGACAGAGAAAATAAAACTCTCGAAGAAAAGGCGAAATTGTGCTGTATCTCTTCCAGCAATGAATTGAGTTGCATGCTGCAAGGAGATACTGGGACTCTGTTATCTGCCTGTCCTGAGTGATTTAAGCAAGATATGTAATCCCAGATAAATGTAACCATCCGAAAAGTCAGTGCAGTGATTCAGTGCACAGCTCTGACATGCTTCAGTTGCAACTGAAGTGCTTTGTGACCTGTGCCTTAGAGTCATCTTGGAAGTGCATGTGGGGTTTCCTTGCTGTTTACACTGAGTAAAAGCTATGGAAAACAGTTATGGAAGTCCAAGTTGTTCTGAAATGCTAAAGAAAATGGGCTCAGTGGTCCCATTATGTAGTGCTCTGTTTGATTTAGCTCTGTTAAGTAAGTCAAACACAGTCTGTTCGTATGCATCAAGTTGGGTTTTTCTTGGACACTATCAGTGCCCAGACCAATCCTGGACACCCCATCCCTGAGGTGTCCCCACCCCTCTCCTGCTCCTCATGCTGGCTGCATCTGTGCTCCCACCCCAAGACTGAGGTAGATGACAAGGGTGTCTGTGCAGACTGCTGCCTCTCCCTGAGTGGGGGCCCTTGGGAATGGGGGACAAGCATTTTCAGGGAGCCACTCCATGTGGGCACGTGCCTATAGGGAAAGCCAGGAATGACCTCACTGCCATCCATGGTTTGACATGACAGTGTGGAACCTCAGGGCCCACAGAATCACAGAATGCCAGGGGCTGGAAGGGACCTCAAAAGCTCATCCAGTCCCACCCCAGTGCAGAGCAGGATTACCTATGCCAGATCACAGGAAGGCATCCAGGCAAGTTTTTAATATCTCCAGAGAGGGAGATTCCACACACCCCCTTGGCAGCCCATTCCATTGTTCTGTCACCTTCACAGTGAGAAAAGTCCTCCTCACATTTCCATGGAACTTCCTATCCTTCAACTTCCACCCATTGCCCCTTGTCCTGTCATTGGGCATCACCCAGTAGAGCCTGGCTCCAGCCTCTTGGCACTCCCCCTTTACAACTTTATAAACATGAATGATGTCACCTCTCAGTCTCCTCTTCTTCAAGCTAAAGAGCCCCAGCTCCCTCAGACTTTTCTTGTGAGAGGGGTCTGGGCAAGAGTTGCCCAGTTTGCTTTACCAGGCAGTATGAAAAAGCATCCAGAAACAAAGTGCATGGATTTCTTCTGAGGTTTCTAGGATGTTAGTGCTGACACTAAATACTGCAGCTGTAGACAGGCTGGCTGGACATTGATACACAAATAGCTGTCAATCATGTGTGTGCTAGTTTTAAGTGTGCAGTTTGTTAGGGTTTTATTAAGGTGCAAGAGTAGCAAAACAAGAAAGATATGGAAAATGTTCTCAGATTTCAATGCTTTATCTCTTTACCTGATGTTTAAACAAAAGAACTCAGAAGCTGGATGTGAATACTTCTGTGTTTTATGACATGTAATCCAATGGCATGGTCATACAGCAGCTGTTTTCTGTGACGTCTGTCAGATGATCTGGTGGTTTTCTAGCTTGGTTCCTGGAAATTGTGTCTTTGGTTTTGCTGAGAATGTTATCGTCGGAGTTGCTACGTGGGAATACAGTGAGATACAGCAGGGAATTACATTTGGGAGTTGCTAATGCGACTATAAATCTGCAGAGAGAATGTTTCCAAGCCTCAGGTTTGACTCCACGTTTCAGGATGTACTGGGTTTACGCTTCACTTAAAGGAGAGTCATTTTCTGTATGCATAGAATCATAGAATGGTAAGGTTGGAAGGGACCTCAAGGATCATCTAGTTCCAACCCCCTGCCGTAGGCAGGGACACCTCCCACTAGCACAGGTTAGTCAAGGCCTCATCCAATCTGGCCTTGAACACCTCCAGGGAGGGAGCAGCCACAACCTCCCTGGGCAACCTGTTCCAGTGCCTCACCACCCTCACTGTAAAGAACTTCCTCCTCACATCCAGTCTAAATCTCCCCTCTGCCAGTTTAAGCCCATTGCCCCTTGTCCTGTCGTTGCAGGACCTTGTAAATAATCCTTCCCCAGCCTTCCTGTAGGCCCCCTTCAGATACTGGAAGGCTACTATCAGGTCCCCTCAAAGCCTTCTCTTCTCCAGGCTGAAGAGCCCCAACTCTCTCAGCCTGTCCTCACAGCAGAGCTGCTGCAGCCCTCTGATCATCTTTGTGGCCCTCCTCTGGACCTGCTCCAACACTTCCATGTCCTTCCTGTGCTGAGGGTTCCAGAACTGCACACAGGACTCCAGGTGGGGTCTGACAAGAGCAGAGTAAAGGGGCAGAATCCCCTCCCTTGCCCTGCTGACCACGCTTCTCTTGATGCAGCCTAGGACTCAGTTGCTGTCTGGGCTGCATGTGCACACTGCAGGCTCATGTTGAGCTTTTCATCAACCCAGACTCCAAGGTCCTTTTCCTCAGGGCTGCTCTCCAGGCATTCACCACCCAACCTGTATTTGTGCTTGGGATTGTGCCTACCCAGGTGCAGGACCTTACACTTGGCCTTGTACCTTACACTTGGCCTTGTAAGGCTGTTTCAATTGTTCGTAAAGTTTCTGTAGGAATTTAGTTATTTAAATGAGTGATCAGATACATGGAGTTCGATAAAATTAGTAGCTGTGGATTATGCTTACAAAGATTTAACAGGGACTGATTCTTTTTGTATAGACATATATAAAAAACCAGCATATAAATATAAAATGGAGATTGCAGGATGCAAGAACTGCTGAGGGACCTTGATCAGTGCCACCGTTTCATTGAGTCGTTTGACAACCATTTTGTCCTAGTCCCAGGGAGCATGGTATGTGAAAATGTGACACCAACTGAGTGATAGCTCCTAAATTCATCTGTGCTTGCCAGTGACTCTGTGTTAATGGGTCAAGGTAGCACAACTGTCTGTTCTGGCCAAAGGAGTTTCTCCACCGTCGTAATCACACTTGCTTTTTGAATGATGCTGTTAGAAGCTCACAGAATGGTAGGGGTTGGAATGGACCTCTGGAGATCATCTAGTTCAAGGTTTGGGGTCTTACACAGTAAGAAATGTCTCACACACCAATCAGGTACAATGATTATTGCAAGACTTCTGTGATTCTGTGAACTTTGCTTCTAAAATGGAAAAAAAAAAAAAAAAACAAAAAACCAAAACTTAACAAACAGCAAACAATTTACAACTTTGCTAGAAACATTGTTTGCTATGAACATGTTTTCTTTTTTTTTTTTTAATACATAAAAACTTATAACGAAGATCACAGAATCACAGAACGTTAATGTTTAGAAAGGACCTAGAAACGTCATCAAGTTCAACCCCTCTGCCGGAGTAGGATCACCTAGAGTGGGTTTTGAACATCTTCAGAGAAGGAGACTCCACAGCCTCCCTGGGCAACCTGTTCCAGACCTCTGTCACCCTCTTATGTTCATGTGGAACCTCCTATGCTCCAGCTTGCACCTATTGCCCCTTTTCCTATTATTGGACATCACTAAGCAAAACCTGCCTCTGTTCTCCTGACCTTCACCTTTCACATACTTACACGCATGAATGAGGTCATTTCGAAGTCTCCTCTCCTCCAAGCTAAAGAGCCCCAGCTCCCTCAGCCTCTCCTCATAAGAAAGATGTTCCACTGCCTTCAGCATCTTCATGGATCTGCACTGGACTCTTTCAAGCAGTTCCCTGAGGTCCTTCTTGAACTGAGGGGCCTAGAACTGGACACAGTATTCCAGATGCAGCTTCACCAGGCCAGAGTAGAGGTGGAGGAGAAGCTCTCTCAACTTACTGCCACACTCCTTCTAATACCTCCCCAGGATGCCATATCTATTTTGTCTCAAAGCTTACATTCATTTAATGATATCACATCATACCTTGCATTCATTTAATGATATCCTGTCATACCTTTGTAGTCCTTTTTTTCTCTGTAAAAAGGGTGATTTTCTTTTTTGTTGTTGTCTACAGTCCTTTTAGGAACTTATTACAATTTTCCTTTTGGAAATGTTTAGTTTGTTGAACTTTACCTGAAGCCAGTTGACAGGAGCCACTTAATCTTTTTGCTGAAGTCAGTTCAGGTAGCCGTCTCATCTTTGGCATTTAGCTTAGAATGAGCCTTGATAATTTCTGTAATTGAAAGGTGGCAAATACAAAAATATCTTTTTCTGGCTGCCAGTTACTTTGCCAAAAACCTGAAGTATCTGGAATCCTGCTGGCTGGTTTGCTTCAACAGAAGCAGATGTGTTTACTTTGTTACTTGCTTCTAAAGGAAGCCACTTTGCAGTATTCTCTTGATAATGCAGATCTTTTCTTTACCAGCTCGTGCCACATCTGGTGATGAAGCCAGGCAGTAATTGTGCATTTAGGGACTATCAGCATTGACCTGTAATTTCCAAGTGTATAATAAACATATACCATCACAGAGCAATTATTGACAGTAGACAACTCTGTTTATTTATGCTATTTTAAGGTTTGCTTGCACATCTACATTTTCTCTTTCTGTAGGCAGGATTCTGTAGCTGTTGTTGATCAGCTGGGGCGATGTGGTTGCCCTCTTGTTTCTACCAGAGCTACAGAAAAGGAAGTGTTGGTAGCTGCCCATCAATCAGTCACCATCAGCAGCAGTTTCAGACTGCTGTTGTGCTCAGCTCCTGTTGGAAGAATCCAGTTTGTTCACTAAGATTTTGATAATTGTTCAGGGGAGACCAGCATGCTGCCCAAGCTGGGTGCAGAGGGCAGTTCTGCCAACCTGGTCACCAAGAGCCAAAAATGGTACTTGGCCAGTGCCTGTTTTCAAGATATTGGTCTGGAGGACACAACAACACAAAACTGCCCTTAAAAGAAGTGTCAATAACTGCCTTTCATTGTGAAGAATTTGGGGAAGAATCAAGCAGCTCTCCCATATTCCTTCTGATAGAATCATAGAAGCATTTTGGTTGGAAGAGGCCTTTAAGATCATCACATCCAACCATTAACCCAGAACTGCCAGCTCCATCACTAAACCATTTCCTTCAGTACCACATCTACACTCCATTAAATCCCTCCAGAGATGGTGACTCCAGCACTTCCCTGGGCAGCCTGTTCCAGGGCTTGACAACCCTTCTGGGAAAGATGTTTTTCCTAATGTCCAAACTCCCCTGGAGCAACTTGAGGCCATTTCCTCTTCTTCTACTACTTGCCACTTGAATCACTGAAGGGCAGAGCTGAATACCAGTCTGTAAACATTACAAAACCAGAACTTGTACAAATCTTTAGAGCACTGAAGATCCAATTAATTAAAATACTTGCTTATTGTGTGCTGGATTTCAAGACAATTTGTAACAAATCAATGAACATGTTAGAGAATTAACTTCTATAATAATGTCTGAGAGACAAAAATCATTGCTTATATAGGGGGTGGGGATGTCCTTTAGTAACAGAAAAGTCACAAAACTCTATCATGTGGATCATTATTTTCATGTGAGTGAAGATCATTCTGCTCTTTATCCACAATTTATTCTAGTTTTACATAAAGAAACCTTTGGGCACTATTAACAAGAGAATAATAGGCAGAGGGCTTTATTATTTAGTTCCTGTTTTAAGTGCAGCACAAATACAGTTCCAAAGTGTGATCCTGTGGAGATCAAATAATGAAAAGGAAGTTTTGAAATTAATTTCCTCACCTTACAAAGCGAATCTGTCATGTGGCTACGTATAAGTAGCTTTTAAATGTATATCAAATGTTTGTTTAGTTAAAATAAATTGCATTTAAAATAAAACTCGATGTAGAAAAGGTAGATAAGGGAGCCACACCTTCCAGAGAGAAACAAGTGTATGTGAGGCATTTCTGTTTAAGCAAATGTGTTCTACACTCAGTGAGACTGATAGAAGAGTTGGTTGGACTCAAGTTCTCCCAGATATTGACCTTTTCTTTTTGCTTTCTGGAAATAAAACAGCTCTTCCTTTTTTGTACTTCAGAATGTATTGTTTGCTTTAAATGCTGGCATTCTGCACTTCTATCAAACTATTACACAGTGTTAATCATTGAGTGGCTTGGATTGGAAGGGACATTTAAAGGTCTTATACTTCAAGACTCCTGCACTGAGCAGGGGCATCTTCAACTAAATCAGGTTGCTCAGTGCCCTGTTCAACCTGCAGTATTACCAGGAGTGGGACTTCTACCACCTCTCTGAGCAACTTGGGCCAGGGTTTCAGCACTCTCACTGTGAAAAATTTCTTCCATCTCTCTAGTTTAAATCTTCCCTTTCTTAGCTCTCCCCTTGTCCTGTTACAACAGGCCCTGCTGAAAAGTCTGTCCCCATCTTTCTTATCAGCCCCTTGAAGTATTGAAAGGCCACAAGAAATTCTCCCCAGAGCTTTCTCTTCTCCAGCTCTCTCAGCCTGTCCTTGTAACTGAGATGTTCTAGTCTCTGGATCATCTTTGTGGCCTGCTGTGGCCCTGCTCCAGCAGGTCCATGTTTCTCCTGGGCTGAGGACTCCAGAGCTGGACCCAGCACTGCAGATGAGGTCTCACCAGAGTGGAGCAGAGGGGCAGAATCCTCTTCCTCCACCTGCTGCCCACACTGCTTTGGATGCAGCCTGGTACACAGCTGGCTTTTCTAGGCTGTGAGCACACATTGCTGGCTCATGCCCAGCTTTGCTGCTGCCAGTACCTGCAAGTCCTTCTCCACAGGGCTCCTCTCAATCACACCATCCCTCAGCCTGTAGGGACAACTTGCTAAAACTGATCATTTAGCTTCTGGTATTTACATTTTCTGGTTTAACTGCAGAAACTATCATTCATGGAAACAATGAAGAAGATTCCCTCACTACTGAAATGCATTTCAACTTAGAAAATGAAAAGAGCTTTGGATCAATAACCAGAGGATCAGTGAACACATAGAGATGAAGAGATATTTGGAGTATCTTTGTTTAATTAAAAGTAGTAGTTCTCAAAAAATGTATGGCTGCTCAAAGGCTATAGTCTACAATTCTCCTGCTCCTAGTAGTCTTCAAGAAGATCTTTAAAGAGTTGGGAATAGCCTCTATGGTCTTGTAGAGCAGCTTTATCTTCTCTGTTTGGCATTCACAATAAGCAAGAAATCTGAAAAACCTGTGGAATGGTGATTCTCTAGAAAAGAAGAGTGATTGCTGCTGGAGGAAGTTATTTCTGTGTTTCGTTCTAGGGTTGGATTATTGGGCTTTGGAACAGAAGGCAACCAGAGTCCAAATTATCTTTGCATTATTTCAAGGCCTTGCTGCCAATTTGAACATCTGTACCTGAGGTTTCTTCTCCAAATCCAACTGAATTAAGTTAGTTCCTATTTTCCTTCTGCCACTGCAGCAGCCAGCAGCTTATGTTGGTGTGCAGCCAACCATCTTTCATGGAGCTTGCCAATGGCCCTGTGGTGGCTCTGACAAGCTCTATGGCACCAGTAGTGTCTGAAGAAAGCTGGATGAGAAGGTCAATGGAGGCCTCTTGGAGACTTGCATCGAAACCTTGTCTCAGTTGCTACAAGTGTAGGGAGGGTCATGTATCAATGACTTCAAACTCCCTGGTTCTGTTCTGCTTCAGTTGGTGGCAGTTTGATTTTAATTAATCCAAAGAACTGTATTTCCTAGCACGGCTGTGGTGAGCGTGAATCATTGGTCTGTTTAAGGAGCTCTGGCAATATTTGCCTTTCAAGCTAAGGGAATTACTTGGTTTTATTATTTCACTCAATTCAATTATTTTATCTCATGTCCCTGCTTCAACATCATGCATTGAGATTCAGTAACAGTGCTTTGGTAGTCACAAGACACTAATTATCTGTTTACAATATTGATCAGCAGCTTCCATGTTGGATTGCAACTGAAGTGAGAAATAACCTGCAGGGAATAGTAAATAAAAGAGAGAGAGAGGAAGGAAGGAAGGGAGGGAGGGAAGAAGCTCTTGTAGTGTATATAAAGTCATTTTTTGAGGTACCCTGGAAACATCTGCATACCAGTAAGGTGCTTGTCCTTAACAACTTTCAGCTCTGAAATTGCAGCAGAATTTCCCATCCACAAGTTGTTCATTGTCTCTGGTAATCTATATTCATACAGACAGAGATTTCTGTTCCTACAGATACAGATTTTGGTGGAATTCTTATCAATTTCTGCATTGCAAGCACATAGGCTGATAAAAAATACTTAGGTTCTGATGTCTCAGCAGTGTTAGTATATATACATTCTTTCTCCAGTATACATAATAGGATGTTATTATCTCAGCTCTTCAAAATGACATCCTTTGCAGAATGGAAATGAAGAATTAGACACTAGGAATTTAAATTCTACGTTTCTGAAGTCACTGTCTGAATTGATTGTGAATTATTCAAGAAAGGTTGATTTCTGGGGCCTATCAGCACTAGGGTTGTGGGCACTGGTGCTAGGAGAATGTTGAAAATTACTCCTCACCTGGAGTACTGCATCCGTCACTGGAGTTCTCAAGACAAGAAGGACACAGACCTCATGGAGCAGGTCCAGAGTAGGGCCATGAAAATGATCAGGGGGTTGGAGTACCTGTGCTACGAGGACAAGCTGAGGATGCTGGCGTTGTTCAGCCTGGAGAGGAAAGGGCTTCAGGGAGACTGCCAGTACCTGAAGGGGGTCTACAAGAAGGATGCAGAGGGACTGTTTACAAAGACCTGCAGTGATAGGATGAGGGCCATTGGGGATGAGGGTCATTGGCTTCCACATAGAGAAGAGCAGGTTTAGATGGGATGTTAGGAACAAGTTCTTCACCATGAAGGTGATGGAACACTGGAACAGGTTGCCCAGGGAGGTAGTTGAGACCCTATCCCTGGAAATATCAAGGCCAGGCTTCAGTGGGGCTCTGAGCAACCTGTTCTAGTGGCGGATGTCCCTGCTGACTGCAGAAAGGGTTGGACTGGATGACCGTTGAAGACCCCTTCCAATCCAAACTATTCTGTGGTTCTATATAAAATGTGGCTAAGATTTACTTAAGAACCTGTGGTACTTCTTGCACAGCTCAGTCTTACTGAATAATGAGATGCAGCAGTTGGGCATCTGCCTTCAAACAATGGGATTCCTTTAAAGGACATTACTTTCAGATAGTCACATTCCTAGTTCCTGTAGCTCTGTTGACAGTCCTTTCCCAGGACAGGCCTTCAAGGGTAGAAAAGACAAAAAATGTTTCCTTTGGAATCCTTATTGGTATATCTGCAGTGGTGGTTGGTTGTTTCCAAGGGGTTGGTTGCTAAAACTCAGTGTAGTTTAGTCACAGAGATACAATAAAGACTTTAATTTCCTTTTCCTACTGCTATAAGTGTTTCAGAGTGTACAAGTTGCTGTGTTGAAACTCGTCCAGTTTTTGCACGTGGATGAGGACAGGAAAAAGTGTCAAAGAGGAGAGATAAAGCTGAAGAATTTAGATAAAGCTCATGCAGAGGAGTAGGAGGCTAAACAGATCTGGCAGCAGTGGCTGACTTTTCCATAGCTTTCCAATTTAATTAGGAGAGCTGCTCGAGTTGTGGATGCTGCCTGTTAGTCACATGATGTTGCCAGCATTTATTTCCGAATCAAATCTATAAAAGGAAATGAGAGTTCTGGGTCCTTGCAAACCACTTGTCTGGTAGGAAATCACTTACAAATCATAAAGTGCCTACTAGAGCATGAAATAGTTCCTTGATGTATGACCTTCAAAACTGGTTTAAAGAAAACAGCTGAAGCTGTGAGTAGTAGAAACTTTCTGTACTGAAGAGCTGCAAGCTGCGGGCTGGTGTTTTTCCAGCTCGCTCGATGGTTGTCTTCACTATGAAGCTGTATTTACAGAAGCAGCAGGAGCTGGTTCCCTGTGGGCAGAAGAGCTGCCTGGGGACACATCCCTCAGCTTTTTACTCCACCCATCTGACTTCCCTGGGGGTGTCCCCACTGTCTGAGTAAGGAACACCAAGGCAGGCTTGTAAGAAGGGCTGAGAGCACCACAGGAGTAACTTGCCTAGGGTATCAAGTTCTCATCATTCAAAGGTGACCAAGTGCATATTTGGCTTTCTAGCTCCAGAGCAGCAGGCAAGAATTAGCCACATGATTTTCATTGCTCGGTGGAATAACAACCCACCAGAGGAGCTCCATTTCTTTCATACTGTTATGTGCCAGAGTGCATTGTGGCATGGAAGAGCTGACTGCCTGCCTGTTCACCTGGTGCAAAACGTGGTCTGATATAGTGCTCAAGGTGTAAAACCCCAAGGGATTCAGATCCCACTCTGCCATGTTACAGCATGCAAGTTACTATTGGCTTGTGTTTGGGGAAAAACACCTTGATAAAAAACTCTTGCTATGAAATGACTGAAGTTTACCGATTACTACTACATGTCTTATGGAATCATAGAACCATCTCAGTTGGAAGAGACCTTTAAGATCAAGTCCAACCATTAACCTGGCACTGCCAAGTAACCACATCCTGCAGCACCAGTCCTGCATGGCTTTTAAGTCCCTCCAGGGATGGTGACTCCACCACTTCCCTGGACTTAACAACCCTTTTGGGGAAGAAATATTTCCTAGTATACCTGACCTAAGTCTCCCCTGGCACAACATGAGACCAATTTCTCTTGTCCTATTGCTTTTTACTTGAGGGAAGAGATCAACCCTCACCCCACTCCAACCTCCTGTCAGGGAGTTGTAGAGGGCAAGAAGGTCTCCACTCAGCCTCATTTTCCCAACCACAGTTCACTCAACTGCTCTTCAAATACCTCTGTGGAGATGCCCCAGAGATATTAAAAAAAAAACTTATGCTAGAGTCCTCACCATCTTCATTGCTCTTCTTTGGTCACACTCCACCACCCCAATGTCCTTAGTGAGTGGCCCTGAACTGAATCTATTACTTGAGGTGTGGCCTTACGAGTGCCAAGTGTGAGGACACAATCAGTTCCCTAGAGATTACAGCAGCACTTGGCTGGGCACAGCAGGGTGCTTGTACCTATTCACTGGCTGGATGTTACAGTGACTTCTCTGACGTTTGTTGCAGTTCCTTACACAGGGGGTCAGGAGTTACATGGTGGCAGAACCAGAAGCAGTCATAAAACTGATGTCCCCTGCTCTAAACAATCACTACTCTGCCTAGCCTTGCCTAATTAGATAAAGATTCAAATTTTGACATACAGGGTCTGTACACTTCGCAGTGCTGTCACTGATGTAGTAAATAAAGAGCAAGCAAACATCTCCTAGTACAACTGACACTGGATCATTTAGTTCTCTGTAATTTTTACTGTTTGAAAGCTGAGTGCTCCACCAAGACAACTAACTGCAATCAGTGTCTTAATCACATTGATAAATTGCCTGCTGTCAAACTTTGGAGATTCTGCTCTTTGGTCATTACCATCAAGTTTCTTACACTGGTCAGCACTTGCAGATTTCTCTCATGCTTTGTCTTCATCTGTTGCCCACACAAAAATTCTCCTCAAGGGAATTATACCAATGCTTACCTTTTCTTTTCACCGAAATGCAAAGGGCAATGATGTTGCAGGGCTGTGTAAACCTCCTGTGATTGCTTTCACAGATAATTTCAGAATTATTTCTTCTTTTTAGATTAAGAGCTTTATGCGCATTCAGGGAGAGGTCCTAACATAGACAAAACAGTCATAGAATGGTGGGAGGTGGAAGGGACCTCTGAAGATCCTCTGGTTCAATCCCCTGCAGGATGACCCAGAGCATCTTGTCCAAGATCACAATGTCCAGGTGGGTTTGGAATCCCTCGGGAGAAAGAGGTTCCACAATCTCTCTGGGCAGCCTGTTCCAGTGCTCTGCCACCCTCACAGGAAAGATGTTTTTCTTTCATGGGTCCTCCTGGGTTCCAGTTTATGACCCCTGCCCTTTGTCCTGTTGATGGGCACCACAGAAAAGAGTCTGACCCCATCCTCTTGAAACCTGCCCTTTAGCTACTGATCAGCACTTATAAGATCCCCTCTCAGGCTGCTCTTTTCCGGGATAAACAGCTCCAGATTTCGCAGCCTTTCCTCGCATGGGAGATTCTCCAAAAGTACAAAGGCATATAAGGAAAGGTACCAAAATACCTTCAAGAAAAAGAATGTTCATGAGCTTGGTATCCTTGGCACTACACATTTTTAATGTGCTCTGTACACTAAGTAATTTGCTTAAATTATTTCTCCTACTTTCTTTAGTAGAGAGCTTGATGGCCCCTTCAAAACAGAAAGTAGGCAGCAGCATTCAAGGATTTGTGATGGCAGACTGAACGTTGAAATGGAAACCAGAAGATTGAATCAGAGGGTTTTGTTTTAAGGATGATAAAAGCTTCATTGTCTAGCTTAGGGAGAAAAAAAGGGGGGGGGGGGGGAAGCCCATTTTTATGAGGCG
>VWZE01017116.1:276638-297248 GCA_013396675.1 Eubucco bourcierii
AAAAAAAAAAAAATCCATGGAACTGCTCTTTGATTTACAATATAATTTTATCTTCAAAGCCTGTCTTACCCATGGTGCTGACCTCAAATATTGCAAAAGCACAAAACCATGGTTTTATTTTTGCTTTTGTTAGTGTGATTTTTTTTTTTTAGTGTTTGACACTTGTGAGTTTGAAAAAATGTTTTAATAACATTTCCCAGGTTTTGTAGATGAGTTCTCTGCTCTCTAAAAGTGAACTTGTTGATTTCTACAAAGTGAGGTGACAATGTGGAACATCTTTCTAGCAGACAGAAATAGAACTGCTAAGGCAATCAAGCTCGTGCCTTAACTGTACACACTTCTTGAAAATGTAGTATAGAGTAAGAGCTTAAAAATCTTTTATCTGCTCTGGTAGACTTCACCTGGAGTACTGCATCCAGGTCTAGAGTCCTCAATACAGGAAGGACATGGACCTGATAGAGCAGGTCCAAAGGAGGGCCACAAAAGTGATCAGGAGGGTGGAGCAGCTCTGCTACAAGGACAGACTGAGGGATCTGGGGGTGTGCAGCCTGGAGGGGAGAAGGCTCCGGGGAGATCTAATAGCAACCTGCCAATACCTGAAGGCGGCCAACAAGAAGGGTGGAGAGAAGACTGTTTACAAAGGCCTGTGGTGATAGGACAAGGGGCAATGGTTTGAAATTGGAGAGGAGTAGATTTAAACTGGATGTTAGGAACAAGTTCTTTATCATGAGGGTAGTGGAACAGGTTGCCCAGGGAGGTGGTTGGTGCCCCATCCCTGGAGATATTCAAGGTAAGGCTCCACAGGGCTCTACCAAGGTGATCCAGTTGAGGATGCCCCTGCTGACTACAGGGGATTGGATGAGATGGCTTTTGGAGGTCCCTTCCAACCCAGACCATTCCACAATTCTATGAAAATCAAGGCATAAAAACAGTTCAGGAAAGGGCTGTAGAATGTATTGTGCTGGCTGCTCCCCTGCTTCTTGAACATTGTCAGCAGCTCCACTATTCATATGTGTTTTGTCTAGGTGCAGTGACGTGTGGCAGCCACATGTGGATGAGGCTTTTTTATACCTTTATAAATGCTGCTTCATTCTCAGCTTCTTTCCTTACATTTCCATGTTGGGTGAGATTCTCCTAGGACTTAGTGAACTTGTTTTGTTCTAATGGAATATAGGATACACGTCACCAGTGTCTTCTGTGAGGGTGCTGTTTGCCATCATCCACCTGTGTTGAGTTCAAGTGAACTGAGGTAATGCTTAGTGCAGACTGACCCTGCTTCAAGGTTGCTGCCTCCAGCCTAAAAAAGGCAAAATAAGTCCACTGAGCAGGGAGAGAAGGTAGACCTGCCTATATTATACTCTAACTTTCTTTGGTAGATCCAAAGTTAGATTTCAAAGGAGGGTTGCAGGCCCTGCTTTACCTATCAGAATGAGTCACTAACTAGCAAAGTAATTGCATTGATTATTGCACACCCACAAATTACAACAGAAAATACCTTGCAGGGGGTGGAGGCTGTACTTTTCCTGAAGGTTTCTGTGTAATTCACCTATGGTAAATGCTGATGCTTTAGGAACATCTGAACCCTACTGTCAAGCATGGCCCTTGTGTGCCAGTTTGACCACTCCTGCCTGGTTTCAGTGTTGCTTGGGTGCTAATGAAGATTTTGATGCCGCTGCTGTTGGAATAATTCCAGTCAAGCGTTCTGCTTTTGTTTTTAAATGGTAACTGTTTGCCTGTCTTTGTTGTGGGCATTAGGACCTTGAGCAGCTGGATTTTGTATACCTACAGCAAAACAGCTCCCTTGTTAGGCGGAACATTTCATAAAGGTTTAAGAAGCTGAGCTGGCTCAGCCATAGGGGACACTTTGGTCTCATAAACAAGAGGCTGATTATCAAGAGACTACACTTGTTTGTGGCAGAGGTAGCTGAGCAGGCTTCCTTCTCTCCTGGGTGTCTTACCTGGTACTTTACCCCATAATTTTGCATTAAGTACACTTTAAAGTGTTTGTTCCTACAGCTTACAGCCACACTTGGTAGACGTTTGGGGGTGAAGAGGATTTTTAACAGACATAAGCAAAGCAGCAATAATTGGAGGCATTGGGACAAATCTTGACTCGCTCTCTCTTCTGGGTTTCTTGTACCACCAGTTTGCAACCATCCAAGTTAAAGACTGGGTTAAGATTCAAGTTTAAGGTCAAGCTCTCAAAATTAAGCTTTCCTGTGCAACACTTCTGCAAAATCATACAGGTAGCTTTTTAGATTATTTTTGCTTCTATAAGACCCTGAGTCTTGCATTCCAGAGAAATGGAAAATACTTTTTTTTTTTTAATACAGTAAAAGGTAGTTTGTTTGACTTAAATTTGTCTTTCTACTGCCTACTTGATTTATTACATAGCATAAGAGTGCCTTTTTTATTCTCATCATTCACCTTGAAGCACCAAGTATCATTCCCTCAAGTTTATTCACTCTTCCTGTTTATCACTTTTATTATACATTTGTTATAGTGTTACTATAAATTCTTAAGAAGCAGATGATTTCTTCTTCACTCCATAGTAAAAGCTCCTCACTACTGGGTTATATTCTGTTGAGCTATCATGTGTATCTCACAGAAAGATAATCAGATGTGATTTAAAAGCTTTGAGAGTTTTAAGAAACTACTGTGCACAGTAGTACCAGCCTGTTTGGGGATTCAGAGATACTCCTGTAGGGTAAGCATGACAAGAGTTCAGAGGGTTGTTATCAGCAGCAGAGAGTCCAGTTGGTTGCCTGTGGCCAGTGGTGTTGCCCAGGAATTAGTACTAAGTCCAGTTTTGTTCCATATCTTCATCAGTGACCTAGATGAAGGGATTGAGTAGACCTGGACAGTGTTGGGCAAAGGAAAACCTCCTGAAGTTCAATAAGGGCAAGTGCAGAGTCCTGTGTCTGGGGAGGACCAACACCAGGAACCAGCAGAGACTAGGGGTAGTCCTGCTGGAAAGCAGCTGCATGGAGAAAGACGTTGGAGTGCTAGTGGACGACAAGTTATCCATGGGACAGCAATGTGCCCTTGTGGCCAAGAAGGCCCAACAGCATCCTGGAGCGCATTCGGAAAAGTGTGTCCAGCAGGGCTGGGGAAGGACTTCTCCAACTCTTCTCTGCCCTGGTGAAACCACATCTGGAATACCATGTCCAGTTTTAGGCTCCCCAGTTCAAGAGAGACAGAGACCTGGTGGAGAGAGTGAGGGTGACTGGAGAACTTGAACATCTCTCCTATGAAGAAAGACTGAGAGACTTGGGGCAGTTTCGTCTTGAGAAAAGAAAGCTGAGAGAGGACCTTATTAATGTCTATAAATACCTGATGAGCAGCTGTCAATATGACTTGGGGCTGTTTCATCTTGAGAAAAGAAAGCTGAGAGAGGACCTTATTAATGTCTATAACTATCTGATGAACAACTGTCAATATGAAGGTGCCAGCCTCTTTTCAGTGGTGCCCAGTAATAGGACAAGGAACAGTGGTTATAAGGCAGAACACAGGAAGTTCCACCTCAACGTGAGGAGAAACTTCTTTTCTGTGAGGTTGCCAGAGCACTGGAACGGACTGCCCAGAGAGTTTGTGGATTCTCCTTCTCTGGAGACTTTCAACACCTGCCTGGATACATTTCTGTGTGGCCTGCCCTATGTGACCCTGCTTTGGCTGGGGGTTGGACCTGATGATCCCTAAAGGTCTCTTCCAACCCCTAACACTCTGTGATTTTCTGATTCTCTGATAGTAGGCTGTAGAAATACTCAATGTGGTGTGTCAGGAGCCACCACAGGGAAAAATTGTTTTCTTCTTTGACCAGATTTATAGCTCTCTAATGATTGTGTTGGCCATTATGTTTAGAAACACAGAAAAATATTACCTTGGTTTTCTTTCTCCCCTTCATCCTTAGCACTTTAAGTTATGGAGAAAGTTAAATTTAAAGCAGAACCCAGTCACAGCAGCAATGCTGGGAAAGTTTGTCTCAGACTCCATATGCACAAGTCTTGAATTAATGAGAAAATATCTAGAACTTAAGAGATAGAGGAGCAGAACTCTGAAATTTAAATTACCTTAATCTGAGTATCCAAGAATGGTTTGCACCAAGTGCAGGCTGTGGAGGCTTGCAACAGAGTCCTGGAGCTCCAAAAGCAGCTTTCACTTGATCCTGTTAAATTCCAGGTTTTACATGGCTAAATATAAACTTTTACAACTGCCATTCTTCTGTTCCTTTCCATGGCTTACACTACAAAACCCAGCAGCATACTGATAAGCTAATCGGATTTGTGGCATCTGTTGCAGCCAGCGTAGCAGCCATACACACACCTCCAGAAGCTTTCTGGAGTGTGAGGGAGGAGCTCAACTGAGCTTCTCTTCACCTGGGATGCTGTCTCTGTGGTCATCCTCCTGCTGTCCCTCTGGTGGTCCCCCAGGCACTGCATGGGAAAGGGCTTCCTCACAGCTTGCTGGGGAGTGGAGAAAGTGGAAGGTTAGAGGCCTTCATCCTGGTCACCTCTCCCAGAATGTGTTGCTGCCTGTCCACCCCATAGCAACTCAGCATCCTGCTGCTTGCCACTGCTGCCACACTCAGCACCTCGGGCTGCAGGCCAATGGATCTGGTTCTGGTTTGCCCTCAGATGCCAGGATGGTGTCTGGATGGTGGAGACAGGCATGGCACACTGAGAACACCCTTCTGTTGGATCTGTCTAACAAGGTTCTGGTAGCAGGGATTCTACAAAGGTGGCTTCTGTGAGAAGCTGCTTCCTCTGTGTCTGATGGAACTAATGCCAGCTGGCTCCATGACGTCAGGTATTCCTCCTAACATCCAATCTAAATCTGCTTCTCTCTAGTTTGAAGCTATTGCCCCTCATCCTGTCACTGCAGGCCTTTGTAAGCAGTCCCTCCCTAGCCTCCTTGTAGCCCTCTTCAGGTACTGGAAGGCAGCTATTAGGTATCCTCAGAGCCTTCCATTCTCCAGGATGAACAACCCCAGCTCCCTCAGCCTGTCCTTGTAGCAGAGGTGTTTACTTTTTGTTTGGTTAAGTGAGTGAGGGAAGAGGTAGTAACTGAGATACAGAACAGAAGCAATGACTTATTTCACACCCACAGTGGCAGAACTATGAAAACATGTAGCATTTGCCACTTCTTTATAAATGACTGTCAGGCTAATCAGACAGGTATAATCTGTGTCCTTGATAAGAAATTGTCTTATAGTTCTGAATCACAGAATCACAGAACTTTAGAGGTTGGAAGAGACCTCCAGAGGTCATTGAGTCCAACCTCCCTGCCAAGGCAGGATCCCCTAGGGTAGTTCACACATCCAGGTGGATTTCTAAAGTCTCCAGAGGAGACTGCAACCTCTCTGGTCAGCCTGTTCCAGTGCTCTGTCACCCTCACTGTAAAGAGGTTTCTTCTCATGTTAAGGTGAAACCTTCTGTGTTGCAGTTTGTGGCTGTTGTTCATTGTTGCTCCTGAAGCTTAGGAGAACCATAGCAAACATTTTGGCTTGAGGGAGATCAATCTTACTTCATGTTGCTCAGAGCTGCTGTTTTCAGCTTTGCAGTACAATAAGAGAGCAAATAGGTGGAGTAGAAAATACAGGGGAGCCTTCTCCATCCCAGCTTATGGGAGATTTACAGGATAGCTGTTAAGTGTATGCTGCATCTGGAAGGGAGACAGAAAGGAATTTTAAAAGAATAAAAAATGGTGTTCCCGACCTAACATGAACTTTTGTGGCTTGTAAAGCAATTAGAGGAAAAGTTCTCTTTCCAAATTACATGAAGAGCTGTTCGTGGAGATATGTCATTGTTTAATCATTGGTAATATTTGTTCCCAATTCAGGCAGCTGAAAAATGAAATGAGATTATTTTTTAGCTACTTGGGGGAAAAAAAAAATTCTTTTTTTGTAGGAGTTATAAGGGGGAGGAGGTTTCTAAGGTAACCTACCAATAAATAAGTTTATTTCCAAAATAAGGAAAACGAAATCGCAAGAACATGCTGTAACTTCTAGTAGGACGAAGTTGGAAAACAGTGCTTTGAGATTTAGCTGTAGTGCATCTGCATTTGTTAGCTTTAGTGGTTCCTTTAAATGCTTTATATGGGAATGTAGTCCCTCCTTTTATTTTCAACCTAAAAATGTTACCTTGGAATAGATGAGTAAAAATATTTTTACAAGACCAGTATAAGATGTAGTGAAGATTCCATGCTATCAGCTCAGGGTATCTCTACGTTATGCACATCTTACCTTGCTTTATTCACAGAGAAAAAGCAAGGAATCATCATCTATTTGTCACTTAATTATTTTTTGATGACCCATATTTATCTAAGTGTAGCAAAAATTAACCTGCTAATGAAAAGGAAGATCAGGAACATGGGGATGAGTCTTTTGGATTGTCTCAGAAGGAGTGGAAAATTTCCAGTAAATACTGGAGTTGTTGTATGTTATCATTTCCATCACCTTAGAATTCTGGTGTTGTGTGGGCTAATGATGGCTGTAAATTCATGGATTCATAGAATGGTTTGGGTGGGAAAGGTCTAGTTCCAACCGCTTGCTATGGGCAGAAACACTTTCCACCAGATCAGGTTGCTCAAGGCCTCATCCAACCTGGCTTTGAACATCTTCAGGGAGGGGGCATCAATGACCTCCCTGGGTAACCTGTTCCAGTGTCTCACCACTCTCACTGTGAAGAATTTCTTCCTAATCTCCAATCTAAATCTACCCTCCTCACGCTTTAAGCCATTCCCTCTCACCCTATCACTACAAGCCCTTGTAATAAGTTCCTTCCTGGCTTTTTTGTAGACACTGGAAGGCTGCGCTAAGGTCTCCCCAGAGCCTTCTCTTCTCCAGGCTAAACAGCCACAGCTCTCACAGCCTGTCCCCATAGGAGAGGTGCTTCAGCCCTCTGATCATCTTCATGGTCCCCCTCTGGACCCACTCCAGCAGTTCCTTGTCCCTCTTAATGCTGGCAACACCAGAACTGGACGCAGTACTTCAGGTGGGGTCTCATGCAAGCAGGGCAGAGGGGCAGACTGCCCTCCCTTGCCCTGCTGGTCACACTGCTTTTGATGCAGTCTGGCACACAGCTGCCTCCTGGGCTGCAGCAACCATTGCCAGCTCACGGTGAGTTTTTCATCAACTGGCACCCCCAAGTCCTTCTCCTCAAGCCTGTTCTTGATCCACACCTCCCCTGGCCTATATTTATGCTTGGGATTGTCCTGACTTAAATTCTTAGGTAACTGGTATCAATTAATGTGTGTAAAACATACCTGTAATTCCTGAGACCTGTGACTCCTGAGACATCATCAGTTACTTTACTGCTCTAATTAAAGTACTACCTCAAAAAAACAGATTAATGGTTTTGTTTACATAGTAGTTGCCACTATTTGTATAGCTCTGTCCCTAAGGAAGAGTTTGGGGGAAGCAGCTCTGATGTTCACAGATGTGTCATGATGCAGCTGCTTTCCTGCTTTCAGGCATAGGACATTAATCCTCCTTCTCTTCAGGGTACTAAAGATTTTTAGCAGATTTCAGTGACTTGGATCCAACCGAGGTCAGCTGCATGTGCTTGCAAACCCAGTGCATCAGTGATTTTCCATGTCCCTGTTGTCTCCTGTCCCAGCTCTTCCTAAAGGACCTGACTCCTGACTATTAGGAACTTAGGAAAAGCCACTTGTCAGCAGTCAGACCTTTAAGAAAATATTTGTTTGTTCATCTCAGGACGTGAGGCGCTAAGGTTGCAACTCTACTCTTAAAACCTTATTTGTGTTGTACTGACCCAAGGTCATGGAATGGGCTGCCCAGGGAGGTGGTGGAGTCACCATCCCTGGAGATGTTTGAGAAAAGACTGGATGAGGCACTTAGTGCCATGGTCCAGTTGACTGGATAGAGCTGAGTGATAGGTTGGGCTGGTTGATCTTGGAGGTCTCTTCCAACTCGGTTGTTTCTATGATTCTGTGTTGTTATGTAGCTTGTTGTCTACCAAAAATATTAAGTGAAAAGTTTTAGCCCATCTCCCTTAATCAACCAGAGCAAATCTAAATTTGCTGTCCTCTGAATTACCTCGGTTCTTCCACCTTGGAAAACTGGAAAAGTTTCTTCACCAGAAGTGCTGTGAAGCCCAGGAACAGACTGCCAAGGGAAATGGTGGAGTCACCATCTCTGGAGGGATATAAAAAAGGTGCTGAGAGACGTATGTTTAGTGGTGACTTGGCTGTGTTGGGTTAATAGTGTGATTCCCTGCAGCCTGTGATTCCCTGCAGCCTGATTTCCAAGCATGGCTGCCACCCCAGGGTTCTGCAGCCCCCCTAAACAACTTGGGCTTAACTCAAAGCCTGCACCTTTGTTAACTCACCAGTGCCTGCTCACCAACAAGGTCACCGTGATGTGGTCATGGCTAGATGAAGAGGTGGCAAAGATTGAGGTCTATGGGAATGAGCCATGGGGACTGGGGAGTGAGGAGCAGTTGCTGGGTGGCTGGTTGGGCAAAAGGGACTTGATTGTAGAAGTTGAAGCTAGTGTGGTGACTGCTACCTGGAGGTTATCCTGTGATGGAGAATAGGTTGGAACCCAGCCATGTTTGGCATGTGTGGGCACTATCATCCTGTGTCCTTGACTTTGTACAACAACAGTTGAGGAATAAAAACAGTGAAGTTAGAACAGACAAGAAAGGGGTTAAAAACAAGTGTGAAAAGTTGGATCATGGTACTTGGTATCTTGAAACGAAGCAGGATTTTTCTGGAAGGCTTTAGTCACCTGGGAAAGAAGGATTGGGTAGCTGTGTGGGAGGCAATTTGCAGGCAAGTGTACTCTGCAGCAGATCAGTACATTTTAATGAGAGAAGTGTATTTGCTCCATTTGAGAGGATTTGCTTTGGTCTACAAGTCTGGAAGTCGTTTAAAATAGGCTGCTTTGAGAGATAATGGTCAGGTGGAAATACTGGAAGCATATAATATGGAAACCCTGTATTTACAGCATATTTGGAGGCTCTTAGAAGCTGAGCTGAAAAGAATGCTTCTTTCCTAGAAGAGATTTTTGAGAGTAAATAAAACTTATAGAGAGGATGTAAAAACAGAAGTGCAGTTGGAAAATCCTGTGGCTGTGCAATTTGATTTATTTGCTTATCTATTTCCATCTGCAACCATCTCTCAGTCCATCCCACATTGCAGGAAAGGATGCTTTCACACTGACATCCTTCTCCTCTTCCCATCCCCCTCCCATGGGCTGTGTAGGGCTCCATGGGGACATCTTGTAGACGTAGGTTCCCCTCAGAGATGGCTTTCTGGGCAGGTGGTGAGCATGGGAAGGCAGCTGCATTGTGCTCTGTCCCCATGCCCGTGGCAGCGAGCATCTGCAGGAGGGAGGGCTGGAATTGTGCCCTTGTACCACCTTTGTTCAAAGGTGGAATTGTACCACCTTTGAAGAGGGTGGTAGAGCCCAGGTCCTTCTGCCTCAGGACCCTAATGCTTATCCAGAATTTGCTTTTTCCACTGGAAAGGCATTACCTTTCTTTGGACAGAGGTGCCAGCAAGTGAGATGCATTCAACTGGTGCCCTAAATATCAATCAAGCATTAGCTTTACATTTGAGGAATGTTCAGTCTTTCTGGTACTCATCATTTTGACACACCCAGTTCTTTCTTTTAGTAATAGAATCACAGGCTGGTTTGGATCCAAAGGGACTTTTAAAGGTCATCTACTCCAAATCTTCTGCACTAAGTGGGGTCACCTTCCACTTAAGTCAGGATGCTCAGAGCCCTGTTCAACCTGACCTAGAATGTTTCTAGGGATGGGGCTTCTACCACCTCTCTGGGCAACCTGAGCCAGGATTTCCCCACCCTCATGGCAAAAAAATTCCTTGTGCCTAATCTGAATCTCCCTCTTTTAGTTTAAAGCCATCACCCCTTGTCCTGTCACAACAGACCCTTTCCCCATCCTCCTTACAGGCCCCCTTTTAAGTACTGAAAGGCTGTAGAAGTCATGGTCTCTCTCAGGCATGTCCCCCTTTCTCCTAACTTCGTTTGCTGTCTTCTTTCTCAAGCTTGTTTTTTCCTTCTGCTGTAGTAACAGTTTATAGTAGCACCAGTGCAACTTCAAAAGGTGCATCTGCAGTGTTTTAAACAATCATTATATGTCATTAGAATAACAAAGGCAAAATAAATATGTCCTCAGGATGGTGAGGAAATAAATTCCAAGGGCAGTATAAGCATCTGCCAGTCTCCATTGCTGCTTCCTCTCTCCTTCCAAGGCTTTCTGTGAAGGTTTTTCACCCCTGCTTTAGCATCTCCTTTTCTCTAAACTTTGGAATTCTTAAAGAATTGATCTTCCTCTTCTGCTCTGCACTGTGCACAATATAACTGAAATTGAGCTGGGGTTGTTCAACCTGGAGAAGAGAAGACTTAGAGGAGACCTTATAATTCTCTACAACTACCTAAAAGGAAGTTGTATTCAGGTGGGGGTCAGGTTCTTCTCCCAGGCAACTTGTGACAGGGCAAGAGGCCATGGCCTGAAGCTACACCAGAGGAGGTTTTGGTTGGACATTAGGAAGCACTCCTTCATGGAAAGGCACTGGGATGGACTGCCCAGGGAGGTGGTGGAGTCTCCATCCCTGGGGGTCTTTAAGAAAAGATTGGATGTGGCACTTGGTGGCATGGTTTAGCTTATGTTGTGGTGTTAGGTTATAGGCTGGACTTGATGATCTCAGAGGTCTTTTCCAGCTTGATTCTGTGATTCTGTGAAAGTGAAAAAAAAAAAGGCATTTCTGGAGTTATTCAGGACTTCTGTATCTTTTGTTCAGAGCTTAACTAAATAATGGTCAGTACTGGTTTATTCTGAAAATCTTGTCCTGCTTTGTTTCTCCCTGAAAGCATCACCAGCAGGTGACAAGAGTTGCTGAGAAGCTGAGTCTCAGCAGTCCCTTCTGGGGCACCCTTACAGGGGTGTCATGCAAGGTTGGGAAACCTATACAGAGTAAAAGTGAACTCACCATGCTGCCAGGATCTTCTGCTTTGATCTTTGTCTCTTGAGAGAAGTTTTTGATTCTGTGAAGGTGTGGGGAGGGACCCTCCAATAACTTCAGAAAGCTTCGGAATTCAGATATTTATGCAGCATTTTTAGAGGATCACAAAGGGAATAGTGATGTGATGCCCATTCTGCACAGAGCCAAATTGAACAATGGAAAAGCAATTTGTTAGCTTCCACAGATTTATCACGGATTTATGACTGAGCAGAGGGCTCTGATGATTTAGTAGCAGTGCTGAGGTGTTAAGAGATTGCAAACAGTTTCTGTGTTTGTTGACATATTACTGTAACAGTTTGGCTCGAGGGAGGAAAGGCTCAGTCGTGTGATAAAGGAAATATTAATTTTTCTAACTATTCTTTGTTTGATTTTAAAAAACTGTAGCTGGAAAAACTCAGTTGTGGTTTGATTTGCCAGTAATCATAGAACAATAGAATCATTTATGTTGGAAAAGACTTCTAAGACCAAGTCCAACCATTAACCCAGCCCTACTAGGCCACTACTAAACCATGTTCCTCAGCACCACATCTATACATCTTTTAAATCCTTCTGGAGATGGTATGGAACGGCAGAACATAAAATGGACTCCCAGCTTTAAAAGGAGCTGCAGCATCTGAGTCTTTACAGCAGGAGCTGGAGGAGCAGGGGAGCCAGCAGGCAGCATCAGATGCGTGTGTGTGTTTTATACAACAGAGCTGTGGCTTCACCATCAGCAAGGACTGCTTTGATTCCTCTTTCAAGTAATTCTGAAAAAGGCTTCCAGGAGATATTTCTGGATTGGGTTGCCTGGGATAGCTGCTAGGAAAAGCACATTGTGCCAGGCAGCTGCTTGCAGGGAGCAGCATTGAGCAAAGACTCTTGAAAAGTCTTGCAATCAAATTATTATGTTGCATGAGAAAATACCGAGCAGTGGAAAGTTGTGTTTTTCAGGAAAAATTGCACAACCCTTTTAAAGTTAGAGACTGCTTTTTTCTCTGGAAAACTGATGTTTGTAAGATGAGCAGCATTTTGCATCACTTTTATGTGTTTCCCATGGGAAAAGCATAAATTCAGTTGAAAATGAAGTGAACATTCCTCTCAGTAATAGTTCTGCTTACAGTAAATTTCGTATATGGAGCGGACTGAATTTTGAAGGCGCTCTTCCTGACATATCACTTACGGAACCTGTCGGCAGCCATGTGATCAGAATTTTTTACTGCCTTTTAGCTAATAAAGTTAACTCCTTTTCTTCTCTGGGGGTGTAATTTGTCATTCTGCAAAAAGTGTAAAGCATGAAGAAGAGGGGAAAGAAGCAACACAATGTGTGGAGCTGATGCTTAGGGACGTGGTTTAGCGTTGACCCTTTAGGGCTGGGTTGGGGGTTTGTCTGGATGATCTCTGAGGTCTTTTCCAACCAGACACATTCAGTGATTCTGTGAGACAGATTGGGGGTTGGAATGTCTGAGCAACGTCCTCTTACCTGTGCCATTTCCAATTTTCAGGAATTCTTTGAGCATGCGAAGAAGCTCTGGGATGATGAAGGCGTAAAGGCGTGCTTCGAGAGGTCAAACGAGTACCAGCTGATTGACTGCGCACAGTAGTAAGTATTCCTTTTTATGGAATTAGCAGCCAAAACTGGAATCATCCTTAATAAGTTATGGAAGGACATCTGCACACTCTCATCCACCATACTCGGGTCAAGATGGAAAGAATGCAGGTGAATAGCTTCTCTAATGTCCTGTATCTCAAGAGAAGGCTGAGGGGAGATCTTCCAGCTGTCTTCAGCTCTCTAATGGGATAGTATAAAGAAGGAGCTCACCCTCTTTTTGGAAGTGTGTAGTTGAAGTATGAAAGGCAACAGATACAAAAACCAATGCAAGAAATTCAAATTGGATACCTGGACAAAACTCACTACCATGAGGGTGGTCAAACACTGGAAAAGGTTGCCCACATAGGCTGTGGAATCTCTGTCCTTGGAAATGTTCAAACTTCATGGTCAGGCCTTGAGCACCCGAAACTAATATGAACTGCACCAGGCAAGAATGGGTCTAGACCTAAATTACTTTACAGTTTCCACACTCAAGGATCTCTCTGTTAGTGGCTATAGCTGCTCTGGATGCACAGGATCTCCAGAACTTTATTTCAGACCTTCTGCATGGGCACCATCAGGCAGCAGCCCCCTGTTCTGCAGAAGGAAGGTTCATTCAAAACCAGATGCGATAGCTTCGCAGTGGATTTTGGCACACTTCTCCATTCACAGCACACAACTGAAAATCTCAGTTTATAATCATACATGGAGGAGGAAAAGAACCCCAAACATATTTAAATTAGCAAGATGTGGCTGCAGTGCAGCAATTCACATTTTCATTCTCTGTACAGGCTGAACACGTCGAGCAAAAAGAATGAATTGGTTTATCATAGCTTGCCATTATTATTCAACTAAAGAATCTGCCTCAATTATTTAACAGTTAATAAGGAGGAGTGTGGAAGGAAAAAAAAAAACAAATTAAATAATTTTGAAGTATCTTTATTCCATTTGAAATAGATTTACATAAAATCAGTTTGATTTAAACCATGAAGTTTAAATAATGTGGAGGCAATCAGAGGAAAATGCTTTGGTTTAAATTCTGAGACCCAGGCAGCACTGAAATTAGAATCATAGAATGGTAGGGGTTTGGAAGAGACCTCCAGAGATCATCAAGTCCAACCCCCCTGCCAAAGCTGGATCACCCAGAGCAGGTCACACAGGAATGCATCCAAATGGATCTTGAAAGTCTCCAGAGAAGGAGACTCCACAACCTCTTTGGGCAGCCTGTTTCAGTGCTCTGTCACCCTCACAGCAAAGAAGTTTCTCCTCATGTTAAGGTGGAACTTCTTCTGTTCTAGTTTGTGTCCATTGCCCCTTGTCCTATCACAGGACACCATTGAAAAGAGCCTGACCCCATCTTGGCACTCACCCTTCAATAAATATGTGAACATCAATAAGATCTCCTCTCAATCATCTCTTCCCCAGCATCAGGTCTCTCAGTCTTTCCTCCAGGACTGGAATTCAAGACTGCAAATGTCCTTCCAAACCCACCCAAGCCCAGGGGAAGAGACACTTCCTAGACAGGAGACCTGCAGCTCCCACCTACTACTATCTAATGGCTCCAGGTCTTCACATTCCATTAAAGCTCCTGAGATTCTTACCTAACTAGATGCAGACCTGCACTGCTAATTTCTGGAGGGGAAAAATGCTAAGCAATATTTTATTGAATACAGTGGTACATTTGGGTCTTCTCTGCCCTATGTACATCAAGTGAAGCTGCACATGTATGCATAACAGAGTCATCACCCTGAAATGAGTTCTTCTGGCTGCACATGTCCTGAAAAGAGATCTGTAGTAGATTGTGAAGGTGCAAGTTACAAATCCAAAGTGCATTCATGAAAATAGATTAATCAGAAATAGTTCATAATCATACCAGGGCTGCAGAACTCAACTGTCTTGGGTAATAACCCAGCTCTGACTTAAGCTTTGACCAAAAATGTACATTTCATGTGAAGTGCTGTTAAGAAAATGTATATTCTTGAGTCTCTCTGTGATTTGAGGGTTGCAGGGAACAAGCTCCAGTGTGTTGTGATTTGTCTCATTGGCAGTGTGGTCAGCAGCAATGCCACAAGGCTGTGGTAGCACCCAGTGCTTTTCCTGTCCTCTCTGCTCTTGGTGCCAGGGCTGAGGCAGAGGAAGCAGGAGGTGTTTTAAAAGGGCTTGACACACGTCTGCCACAACAGGGAATTTTGTGCTGCAGGTCATCCCTTCTTTTCCCTCTTCCCAGGCTATTTTGGGGAAAGAGAAGGACCCAGCAATGATTCATCAGCACATGAAAGCGAGGGAAAATGATGCATGTGTAGGAAGGAACTCGTTTGACCTCAGCAGACTGAACTTAGCCAGAGCTGGCCATTTGCTCATAGTCCAGAGTGGCTACAAATGAAAACTGTGGTTGTACACAAAAAGACAACTAGAAAGTTGTCCTAAATGGCAACCAGTGGTTTCCTCTCTGCCCTCACCTGCCATCACCACCATGGTACAGATCTGAGCTATGCTTGCTGAAGAGTTCAGGCCGACTGCTTATGATTGTGCAAACATAGAACAGTTTGGGGTGGAAAAGACCCTGGAGATCATCGAGTCCAACCATTATCTAAGTCTAAACCATGTCCCTCAGCACCACATCTCTGTGTCTTTTAAATACCTCCAGGGATGGAGATTCAACCACCTCCCTGAGGAGCTTGTTTCAGCATCTGAGAACCCTTTCAGTGAAAAAGTGTCTTTTAATATCCAACCTAAACCTCCCTTGGTGCAACTTGAGGTTGTTTCCTCTTACTCTATCACTCGTTATTAGGAAGAAGAGACCAACACCCCTCTTGCTACAACCTACTTTCACTCAAATAAGATATCAGAACAAGAGAATACAATAATGACATCTATTTAAAATAAATGATTATAACATTTACTTTAGTGATCAGTAAAAGCCAATGCATCCCTCAGGCCTGCTTTGAAAACTGGTGCTGAAAGGACCAGGTGAAAAAGGAAGACACAAGCTATAATATTAATGATACTGTACCTTCCCTTTAAAAAAAATGACACCTCTCTACAGGCTGTAAAAAGGAGAATAGTGATAAGTATCCTGTTACACCCAAACAAAAAACATAACTGGGGAAAAAATGGATCTAGAATGAAGAGAGAGACCTTATTGTGGCCTTTTAGTATTTACAGGGGACCTGTAAGAAAGGTGGGGCAGTCTTTTTAACAGGGCCTGTTGTGACAGAACAAAGACTGGTGGTTTAAAATTATAAGAGGGAGATTTAGGCTAGAGAGGACAAAGATGTTTATTATACTGAGAGTGGTGAAACCCTGGCCCAGGTCAAGTTGAATGGGACTCTGACCAAACTAATCTAGTTGAGGATGTCTCAACTGACTGCAGGAGGCTGAATTAGAAGACCTTTCAAAGGTCACCTCCTGCCCAAACCAGTCTGTGATTCTGTGAAGTCCAGTGTCCTGAAAGATAAAACTAAATCATACTACCCTTTCCCCTGAAAGCTGAAGGGAAGATTATTCAGGTTTTATTCTATGTGTCTTCCCTCTGCATCTCTAACTGGCTTGGATTTTCTTTATTCTGAAGTCACTTAATACAGCAGTAAATATTACAGTAATGTAGTTCTGCACCTTTAAGACACATTTGTGAAACAGAATTTGACACTTAAATATCATTTGAGTGTATCTGTGTGTTCCATTTCACGATCTACCTGAAAATATGACAGCTAAATGACACATTTACAAGCCTTCAGTCTTACAGCAGAAGACTTGAAACTTGGGAACAGCCATGTCACTCAACCAATCAAACAGCCCTTTTCTCACAGATAGGGATTCTTTCTAATATTAAAAGAAAAAAAAATGCACACAACTTCTATCTGTCCCTCCATCATGCCTTGAAAATTAAAACAGTGCCAACAGAGTCAACAGCAAGGAGATGTTAAAGCTGCTGTGTCTTTGCTGCATGAATGTATTTCTGTATTGCACAACAATGGTGTTTGCTTTCCCCAGAACATTTCTGTGCTAGCAGTGGATGGACCTTATTCAGAGTGGTGTTCGTGTCTGCCTTGTGTCTGAGAGAGCATGTGAGACTGGGTGAGACACCCACTTCTGGTATGTGCATATCACAGAATGTTAGGGGTTGGAAGCAACCTCTAGAGACCATCTAGACCAACCTCCCTGCCAAAGCAGGATCACCTAGGGAAGACCATGCAGGAACACATCCAGGTGTGTTTGGAATCTCTCCAGGGAAGGAGAGCCTTCTCTCAACCTTCTCCTTTCAGAACTAGACAGCCCAAATTCTCTCAGTCTTTCCCTATAGGGGAGATATTCAAGGCAACATCTGTTTTCTTGTGTGCACTTCAAAGATATTAATTATGAGGTTAGTGTCTCTGGCTCAGCTGGAGTGGGTGGCATTTGTCTGAGAACCTGCCCGTGGTCAATGTTAATTGGTGAAGGAGAAAAGGGAAGCAGTGTAGTGCTGACACACTTGCTTAGTGTGGGCTTTGGAAACATCTGCAGTGCTTTCATTACTCCAGCTGTAGGAGAAAGCATCCCACACCATCAGCTAAATCCTTATCTCTGGCTTGATAGTGAGGGAAGAACATTATCAGTAAGTCACCACTAATTTATCTGCTTTAAAAAAAACACACAAAAAACCAAAACCAAGCAAAGCAAGTTCCAAAAATCTCACCATGTGTTAAAAACATTGAACTGAAAGTTGACTTAAAATACTGGAAAGCATTCTTAGCAGATTATAAAGTCAGCAGTCCAACTTGCTGACTGTTAAGTGAGTTACAACTACAGTGTGTTTTGGAAGAGCTGGCTTTGGCTGCAGAACAGAGCTTCTGTATTTTTTAAAGTTAACCTAATTTTCTTTATGACTGTGGGAGAAACATTTGGCTGGAAATAGAGTTAGCAGAAAGACAAAAAGGCAAATGTTTTATTTACACTAGGATTAAAAGTTGCTTTTCCTTGATCCTTAATGCCTTTCTGAATTAGCAGAGTACTGTTCCTTCATGGAAATGAAGATGAGGGCCTGCTTCTTAGACCCTTTTCACGTTCTTACATGACCCTCCCTATCTCTGCACTTCTCCTAAGTGTGATGTTGTGATGTATCTGTAATAAACATGAATCTGTAACTGAGCCTGAGGTCAGACCTTGTGGTCTTACAGTGGTAAATGTGTCATCAGCAAAGATCTGAATTGTTCTTTATCACTAACTACCAAGACAATTTATGTAACTCTGGGAGGAGGCAGTACTGCGTGGCCATCAGCCATATTTTTTCCTTAGTGACTGCTATATATTTCTTTGCCATTAATACCATAAAGCTGGCAGGTTGTTGTTTTCTCTGCCTTCCAATTTAATATTACTTTCAAGTTAAATGCCAAGATTCATTTCAAAAATAATTATATTTTATTCGAAAAGTTGATTTGATTGAGTTGTTGTCCCCATTTGATTTACCTAGATTTCAGCAGGTTGGTTTTGTTTATGGTGATAAATCTTACATCATACTTTGGTTAGCTTCAACTTACTTTTGAACTACTCTCCTGATGTCTACATTCGAGTGCACTCCATCCCCTCAATCTAAGGAGGAGTGTCAGTCTCTTCTTCCAAGTAACAGCAATAGGAAGACAAGAGGAAACTGCCTCCAGGAAGCTTAGGTTATATATTAGGAAAACTTTCTTCTCCAGAAGGGTTGTCAAGAACTGCAAAAGGCTGCCTAGGGCAGTGGTGAAGCCACCATCCATCCCCAAAGGGATTTAAAAGCCATGTAGACACAGTGCTGAGGGGCATGGTTTAGTAGTGGCCTTAGCAGAGCTAGGCTGATCTAAAAGGTCTTGATTTCAAGCTAAATGATTCTGTGATTCTATAAAGATTTCATTACAACCTAAATTCCCTCTTAAAGTTAGAGGTCAGATAGCCTCCTTGGCATTCCCTGCTGCTTTTGCCTGCTGTGGTCTGGCAGGTTGGTGTGTGCACAGGCCACAGGTGTGGCTGGAAAGAAGCAGGAGCAGCAGTGCAGTCGGTGTCCTTTTGCTTAGTGTGGCCTCAGGATTTGGTACTCAGTGCTGCTTCTTCGAGAGATTTTCCTAGAACGTTGGCTGTATTATTCCTCAAACTGGATTCTGCTAAAGCTCTCACAGGGATAGGTCACACACAGGCTGTGTTGAGGCAATGGCAGCTAAATCCTTCTTCAGTCCCTCCCCACACCAATCTTCAGTGAGTCCAAGCCACCTGCAGCAGTGCCACTGTTATCAATATTAACCTTTTCACTTCCAAGGTTCAAGGTCTTTGTTCATCCCTAATTCTGTCTCCTTTGAAAGTGCCATAGTGATGACATCTTTTGTCTTGATGGCATTAAGCAGGTTGCTTGTTCTAACAGTGGGTGAGGCTGCAGCTTTCCCAGCTTTGGTGGTGGAATAGCAGAATTTTGGGGTCTGCCTCTTTATCAAGAGAAAGAAGGAAGTGCTTCCTGTCATCTCACATTTTTGTGTGGTTAATAATCTACACCATATATATCAGATTAAATTGAAGAGTTGTGCTCTGCTTTCTGCTTTCTGTACTTGGTCATGGGCTCTCCATTGGCATTCACTGTTGGGCTCTAATTTAAAAACATTGGAACACGAAGAAAGACAATTTCTTGGGTGCCCTTGAGATCTTTGTTGAAACTGTATTGAAAAATTCTACAAACCACTTAATATTTTGCATAGAACTGTCACTGATAATTGGCTGT
Source organism: Eubucco bourcierii (assembly GCA_013396675.1). NCBI lineage: Eukaryota > Metazoa > Chordata > Aves > Piciformes > Ramphastidae > Eubucco > Eubucco bourcierii. The sequence goes on from VWZE01017116.1 coordinate 295,934, forward strand.
ATCAATTAGTGACTAACTATTGCAACTCATTAAATGTTTTTATATATCCCATGTCATATGTCTTAGTCAAAGAAGATGCATGGAATTTTGGTGCCTTCAGTTGTATGCTGCTCCTGGCTCCGTCTCAGGTTTCTTCATAGCAGCTAATGTGTAAGGGGAATTTGGATAGTAAAGGTCACTGAAATTTGCTCAAAAAACAGACCCTCCAAAGCTGGATGCCTGGAGCTGCACAGCAGCCCCATTCTCTGTTGCTGAAGGAAACTAAAAGTCTCTTCATCATTTATATTCTCCAGTAAGATGACCAGGAAGAGACCAAAGGAATGTGACCTGATGTAGTTGAATACAGCATCACAAAACTGCACCAGAACATAAAACTGCAGTTACTGTTGAATAAAAGACTTCCCTGGTTCATGCAGATGTGCAGGACATGTTCAAGCACCTCAACATCTTTCTTCCCTCATGTTGAAGTGCTTGAACATGTCCAGAGAAGAGTACCAAGGCTGGTGAGGAGGGGCTGAGTGAGCTGGGGGTGTGCAGCCTGGAGAAGAGGAGGCTCAGGGGACCTTAGTCAGGCCACATCTGGAATACTGCATCCAGTTTTGGGCTCCCCGATTCAAGAGAGCCAGGGATCTACCACAGAGTGTTCAGTGAGGAACTACAAGGATGATGAGGGACTTGAACATCTCTCCTGTGAAGAGATGCTAAGAGAATTGGGGCTGCTTAGTCCTGAGAGGAGAAGGTTGAGAGAGGATCTTATCAGTGTCCATAAATATCTGAGGGGTGGGTATCAAGATGAAGGTGCCAGCCTCTTTTTGGTAGTGTCCAGTAATAGGGCAAAGAACAAGAGGTACAAGCTAGAACACAGGAAGTTCCACCTCAACACAAGGGGAAACTTCTTTGCTGTGAGGGTGCCAGAGCACTGGGACAGGCTGCCCACAGAGGTTGTGGAGTCTCCTTCTCTGGAGAGATTCCAAACCCACTTAGGTGTGTTCCTGTGTAGCCTTCCCTAGGTGATCCTGCTTTGGCAGGGGTGTTGGACTGGATGACTTCTAAATGTCCTTTACAACCTCTAACATTCGATGATTCTATGATTCCTCCATCTGAAATTCTGTTCTGGTTCCTATGTAAACAACTTCAGTGCAATGATAAGATTTCTTCATCTCTCCTTTTAAGATCTCCTGCAGTATCCTTTTTAAACCTTAAAAATTCATTCCATAAATCAGAAACAAACTTTGTTTGGTTAACAAATGAGCTTTCTCCAATTACCTGATTTAGAATATAAACTTTAATCAACCAGTAAATTGTTGTTTAATGG
>VWZE01017116.1:297295-311279 GCA_013396675.1 Eubucco bourcierii
GGGGAATAGAGAGGTTATAATTGCAGAGTAATTACTTTAGCCTTACTGATGAGTCTTCTAAACAGAGGTGGTTGCCAGATAGGACAAAAGTCATTCTGCAGTGTGTAATGCTTAAATTTTTCACTGTTTACTAACTACTAGACCACGCTCTTGAAAGGCAGAATTGTGGTTTCCTAAAATACACACTGGGAAGTCTCTGAAATAGCCATTTCATCTCTTGCTCTGATTCCCCTCCCCCCCTCCCAAGTCAAAAGAAATCATTAGACTTAAACAATTCAACCTTAATTTCAGTAATCAAAACTACACCATGGTAGAGTACTGAGTACAAAGATCTGGAATAAAGAGCTGTAGACGCCCAAAAAAAGCCTTTTTGTTTCCAGTTTGGAGGAAGTAACAGCATGAAAACTAACTCTGAGAGACCTGGGGCTCTTTAGCCAGAAGACTGAGAGGGATCTTCTCAATGTTTGTCACCATCTAAAGGGCAGGGATCAAGAGGATGGGGCCAGACTCTTTTCAGTGGTGCCTGGTGACAGGAGAAAGGGCAGTGGGCACAAACTGGAACCCAGGAGGTTCCACCTGAACATGAGGCAAAAATTCTTTCCTGTGAGGGTGCCAGAGCACAGGAGCAGGCTGCCCAGAGAGCTTGTGAAGTCTCCTTCTCTGGAGAGATTCCAAACCCACCTGGATGTTGCAGTCCTGGGCAACCCACTCTGGGTGGTCTTGCTTTAGCAGAGGGCTTGAATTAGATGATCTCCAGACATCCCTTGCAACCACTACTATTCTATGTGATTCTGTGAAAATGCCATTTGCAAATAACCAGTACGGCATATGGGCATGTAGCCACTGGTTTGGCCCCAGCTATTTACAAGGTCTTGCAACGACAGGACAAGGGGCAATGGGTTTAAACTGGCAGAGGGGAGATTTAGACTGGATGTTAGGAGGAAGTTCTTTACAATGAGGGTGGTGAGACACTGGCACAGGTTGCCCAGGGAGGTTGTGGCTACTCCCTCCCTGGAGGTGTTCAAGGCCAGATTGGATGAGGCCTTGAGTGACCTGTACTAGTGGGAGGTGTCCCTGCCTATGGCAGGGGGTTGGAACTAGATGATCCTTGAGGTCCCTTCCAACCTTACCATTCTATGATTCTATGATCACAAATGCTTGCCTTACCTAGAGAAGACAACGCTATTCATTTTAAAACAGGAGAGAAAATAGTTATTAAACTCAGCACCCTCCCTGCCTTTTCAAACTAAATATGACAAATGTCTTTTCCTATTGACTAGTTAACATTAGCAAAGCCTTTGAGAAGCCCTGGATGGGCTGCTCCAACATGAAATCACAAGCAGACATTTTCTCACATGCATCTGCATGCATGGCAGTCTGTTGGCTGCCAAAAAGGGTTAAAAATGTAGGGCAGACAAACATGTGATATTCCTTAACCTCAATTTCAGTAATAAAGGGTAAAGACTAAGCAAAGTCATGGCAGATACATGAAAGCACACTGACTCTTTTTAAGATGTTTTTTGAAGCATTTTTCCTTTCTTTTGAAGAATACAGCAAAGGTGACTTGATGCTGTTGAAGAAATGTTCTTTCCTCCCTAGTCAACAACATTTTTCAGTTCTTCCTGAATGCCTGCTGAATGGTTAATTTTTTTTCCCCCTGCCTGTTTGCACACACACTGTAATAGTGGGTACAGAACACACTTGTGTAACACAGCAACTCAGCCCCATTTGGAGCTGCCATCCATTAAACAAATTAGAGGGCCATCAACTGGCCTCATCTGCAGTTACTTTTCTGTGCTAGTGCCCTGTGCTTAATTTGGAGGTACCTTTTTCCCCACATCCTTTCTGCAGACACACAGAGGCTTACGTGCATTTGCAGTACACGCTTAAGCGTTCAGAGCCTGAGCAAAAGCCTGCTAGAGAGTTGAGACACTCGGCATCACCCTCAGTATATACACTCTTAAAGCAGTTATGTCCTTTAGAACAATGAAGGAGGACTGGAACACCTCTCCTGGAGAGAAAGGATGAGAGTTGCAGTTCTTAGCCTGGAGAAGGGAAGGTTCTAGGGACACTTTATTGTGGCCTCCCAGTACTTAAAGGGGATCTTATAACAAAGATTGAGACACTCTTTTTAGCAGGGCTTGTTGTGACAGGACAATGGGCAATGATTTTAAACTAGAAGAGGGGAGATTTAGACAAGAGAGGAGGAAGAAATTTTTTTATTATTATTCTTTTGAACACTGAGGGTGCAGAAACCCTGGCCCTGGTGCTCAGAGGGGTGGTGGAAACATTCCAAGTCAGGTTGGACAGGGCTTTGAGCAACTTGATCTTGTTGAAGATGTCCCTGCTCACTGCAGGTTCCTTCCATCCCAAAGCATTCTATGATTCTGTTACATTTATCATTACAAAAGTAAGACTGTGCTGATTTTATATCAGAGCAGTGAGGACGAAAGCAAATAGGTACTGGTACAGGGCTGAGTCAGTGAACTGGCACAGTGGGCCAGTGAAAATGGCCCAAATCTGGGATACTCAGCAGGGAGAAGAATGGAAGGCTTCTCTGGAAGGACTGAACTCCATTAAGAAACATTTTGTTTGAATGTTTTGTATTACAAATAATATGAGGTCTTTTAAAATATATTAATGGGAAATAATAAAGTTAATAAGCAGATCTTGAGAGCTGCCTTGAAAGTTGATCAGAGAATCACAGGATGGTGGGGGTTAAATAGGACCTCTGAAGGTTACCTAGTCTAACACCCCTGTTAAATCAGCTTCACCTAGAGTAGGTTGCACAGAGTTGTATTCAGGTGAGTTTTGAATCTCTTAAGAGAAGGAGACTCCACTTCATGTCTATCTATAGGACAGGCTATAAAGAGGACCCTAAAAACCTGTGTATTGTCTGCTATCCAGTCAAAGAGTAAAACAACTTCACTTACAGCAGTAGTGCTGAGCCAGCTTAACTCCCAAAATCCTGATTGTGAGCAACAGCTCAGCGTCAGCATCTCAAAACATCTTCAAGTGAAGTAAAAGTGCAGATGCTGGTTATCTAGAATCTGCAGGCAGGATTTATGAGTAAGTTTCAGAAGGAAGTTGTAGGTCATTCTGTCAGTTCTGGTGTTATTTATATGCTGGTTTTGGTTTAGGACTCTCCCAGTGTATGCGTGGGAGAAAGAGTAAACTATGACCAAAGCCAGCTTCATTATATTCCAAGGGACATTGAGAGTCACTTATATTTACTCCACTTCTGCAGCTTATGGTGACTGATGCAGAAATTAATTCATTGTTGAGTTTGTGCATGTTCTCTGTGGAAGAGCTTAGTTGGTTAAAGAATAGATTTGCCTGTCAATAAGTTGACCATTAAACAACACAAATGCATTTTATATTTTTACTCTGGGTTGTTGTTTCTTTTTATTATGCTCTAAAGAAAAGTGTGGTCCACATTCTGTTGCTTTAAACCTACCCTACTGGTTTAAATCAGAAGTTTAATACAGCTGTGCAATACCTTTCAGTTGAATGATGAAGGGGAAAAAGAAAATAAATAAGAGCACTGAAAAAGTAATGTCTGGTTGTATGGGATAGTGTTAAATCATTTACACTTGGAATTTGACTTTACTTGATTGCCACATGCATTTTTTTCACTTAGAGATGGTCAACTTCTTGGGCTGCATCAAAAGATGCATTGCTAGCAGATCCAGAGAGGTGATTCTGCCACTTTGCTCTGCTCTGGTGAGACCTCACCTGGGGTACTGAGTCCAGCTCTGGAACCCTAAATGCAGGAAGGACATGAACCTGATGGAGAGGGTCCAGAGGAGGGCCATGAAAATGATCAGGGGTTTGGAGCACCTCTGGTATGAGGACAGGCTGAGGGAGCTGGGGATGTTCAGCTTGGAGAAGAAGAGGTTCTAGAGAGACATAATAGCAGCCTGCCAGTACCTGAAGGGGCCCTGCAAGAAGGATGGAGAGAGATTGTTTACAAAGCCCTGTAGTGACAGTTTGAGGGGCAATGGCTTCTAAGTACAGAAGAGCAGATTTAGATTGGATGTTAGGAACAAATTCTTTACCATGAAGGTAGTGGAACACTGGAACAGGTTGCCCAGGGAGGTGGTTAAGGCCCCTTCCCTGGAGATGCTCAAGACAAAGCTTGACAGGGCTCTGGGCAACCTGATCTGGTGGATGTCCCTGCTGACTGTGGTGGGGGTTGGACTAGATGACCTTTTGAGATCCCTTCCATCCTGGTCCATTCTGTGATTCTGTAATGGAAACTTCTCTATTTTTCAAGTGGGTAGCTTCACATCACAGGATAAAGAAAGTCCAGGAGTCATATTTCTTCTTTGAGAAGCTACTCACTGTCCAGACTCTGCATACACAGGCTCCTCTGCACTAATATATGTCCACAGCCTTGTTTATACGAGGCTCTGCAAGTAGCCATGGTTTGGGTGGTGATGTTTGTCTAAATTAATGCTGCACCAACAGATTAGAGAGAAGAAAGATGGTGGAATGCAGAAGTTAAGAAATAAGAAAATAAAACAGGGTTGATACTGCATTGGAAAAATGTAAATGCTAAGCACCAGTGCTTGAAAAAAAGAAATTTTACACCACAGACTAAACCAAAATAGAGTCATGGTATTTGTCAGTGTGGTTGTAATCCCAATTTTAAGGTTAATCAGTCCGGGAGACTAAGCAGTTTCAGGGTGTCTCTTCTCGTAATTAAGTTAGGGCTAATTTTGTTCATTTTAACACAAGACAACAATGGTGCTGCCAGGGTTTTCAAGGAGTTTATTTGGCTTTAGAGAAACACTCTCAGTTGTGTCTATTGTAAAGGTATTCTTTCTGATTTAATTAGAAATGTTTGTTATAATGGTAGGGGTTTACACAAAGTTTAATTCGAGCCTAAACTCAGCAGTGGGAAAGCAAATATGGCTAAAATGTATCCGTCGACTTCCTTTTAAATGGACACACCAAGGAACTGGCATCCTGAATAGGATTTGTTCCAGAATTGGTTGAAAAATCATTTTTCCTCATTTTTCTACTGCTATTTGTAACCCCAAAAAGAGATCGTTTTGAGCAATTCTCATACTTACCTGCTAGTACAAGAAAAGGTGAATGTTGAAATCAAGTATTTGGGTGATCCTCTCTTGGCAGCAAGGTTGGACTCGATAATTTCTGGAGGTCCCTTCCAACCTCTGTGATTTTCTGAGAAGAGTTTTCAGTTTTAGTTTCCTTTCATGAACCTTGCAGGGCAGGTGAGGGTTGTGGGTTTTTTCTTTGTCCTGTATGACTTCTGTGTTTGTTAGTCAATTGGCCTGTTTTACATTGCCAGGATCTTAGAAACTTTTTCTGCAGCACGTTTGCCATAAACAAGATTTTCTCCATGAACATATTAGATTCTGCTTGGAAAAGCTTTTCTTTAAAGAGAGAAGCACCAGTGAACAAATCTTTTGCTGCATTCTACAGAACTGGCAGGCCCAGGTATGAAGTAATCACAGTAAAGTTCAGTTCGTTACATCAGCAGTGGGGTTCTCATCCCCCCCTACTCTGCCCTGGTGAGACCTCATCTTGACTACTGCATTCAGTTTAGGGCTCCCCAGTTTAAGAGGGACAGGGATCTGCTGGAGAGGGTCCAGCAGGGGGCTATGAGGATGATGAGGGGACTGGAGCACTACCTGGTGAGGAAAGACTGAGGGGCCTGGGGCTTTTCAGTCTGGAAAAGAGAAGACTGAGAGGGGATTTAATAAATGTCTATAAATACCTGAGGGCTGGGGGTCAGGAGGCAGGGGACAGGCTCTACTCCCTTGCTGCCTGGGATAGGATAAGGAGCAATGGATGTAAGCTGCAGCACAGGAGGTTCCACCTCAACACAAGGGGGAACTTATTTACTGTAGGGGTCACAGAACACTTGCACAGGCTCCCCAAAAGAGGTTGTGGAGTCTCCTTCTCTGGAGACTTTCAAGGCCTGTCTGGATGGGTTACTGTGTGACCTGAGCTAGATTGTATGGTCCTGCTCTGGCAGGGGGGTTGGAGTGGATGATCTCCTTAGGTCCCTTCCAACCCCTGATGTCCTGTGAGCCTGTGATTGCTTTAAAAAAAAAAAAAAAAAAAAAAAAAAAAAAAAAAAAAAAAAAGAGAACAAACCACATAATGCTTTGGGTTGGAAAGGACCTTTAAAGGTCATATACTCCAACCCTCCCCTTACAGTCACTATGGATGTCTTCAAGTAAAGCAGGTTGCTCAGAGCCCTGCCCAACCTGACCTGAAATGGCTCTAGGGATGGGGCTTCTTCCAGCTCTCTGGGCAACCTGGTCCAGTGTCTCAACACTTTGAGTGTAGGTTTCTTCCTTGTCTTTAGTCTAAATCTCCTCTCTTTTAGTTTAAAACCATCACCTCTTGTCCTGCCATAACAGGCCCTGCTAATAAGATTGTTCCCACCTTTCTGGTAGACTCCTTCAAGGCTGCCCCAGAGCCTTCCCTTCTCCAGTTTGAACCCCACCTCTCTCACCCTTTATAGGAGAGGCTGTTCCAGCCTTCTGGTCATTTCTGTGGCCCAAATGATGAGTGGGCTGGAACACCTCTCCTCTGAAGACACTGTACATTCTTGAATCAAAAATAGGCTTTGCATTTAAACATTGAAGAAGTTCTTAGATGTGATTTTTTTAATTGCATGTTATTAAGGAACAGACCATTGTCATGCCCATCTGACCTAACTTTGAAATTACCTTCATGTATGTGTTGTGTAAGGCAATTACATCTTCCTGTGGTTTCTAACACAGTTGGGGGCTCACTTCCTTTGTAAGAAGTATCTGATAAGGGTCTGCTTTCTGCATAATTCTCACTGTGACAATTCCATTCTACCTGGGCATCTTCTTCAGCCTTGTGATGAAGGAAGAGACCATCATACAAAGTGATTTACTTGCTCTGTGCTAGATCTGGATGTGCATGACAGAGAGAACACCGTTTGCAGAGGAACCACAAAATTTAGGTTAGGGAGGGAAGAAGGGGAAGGACTTCTTTGCATTTTAGATGGACTTCAGGAGTACAGTCAGTGCTCCTTGCTGTTTGAAATGGTTCTGCCTTCTGCTAGGAGCCAGCCAGCCATAAATCCAACAGGGACGTAGTGGCAGATGGAAAACCTTGTGTGTGTCGTGGGCATTTGCAAACCATAATCCTGTCCCTGAGAGGATCCAGTACAGTGCATTTGGCACTCTCAGCCACACTGCAAATCATTTCCACCAGATAATTCATAATACAGAGAACACCCCAAGGTCTTTACACCTCACAAAGGTAATCAGACAAAGCACACCAACAGGAGAGGCAGGGGAGAGATGGACCTTACTTTCAGAGCAGATGTTTTCATTCCTTACTAAATCCATTCTTGCTTCATGGTTCTGAAGGGAAAACAATCCATCAGAAACTCTCACTGAACAAATATCAAAAAGACATGGGCTGGTGGAGTGGGTACAAGGAGGCCAGAAAAAAAGATCAGAGGGCTGGAACGCCTCTGCTGTGAGGACAGGCTGAGAGAGTTGGGCTTGTTCAGCCTGGAGAAGAGAAGGCTTCAGGGAGACCTTATTGTGGCCTTTCTGTACTTAAAGGGGGCCTAGAGAGGTGATAAAAGTCCCATCACTGGAAACATTCCAGGTCAAGTTAAACTGGGCTCTGAGCAGCCTGTTCTAGTTGAAAATGGTCCTACTGGCTGCAGAGCTTTTGGACTAGATGACCTTTAAAGGTCCCTTCCGAGCCAAACCATTCCAAGTCTGAGTGGGATGACAACCTTCCAGAAATAAAATAACAAGTAGAACCTGATTTCAGGAAACAAACTTCCTAGAGCCATAATCCTCTTAAATATTTATGTGTGTGAAATACTCTTTGTCTATAAGAAACTACCTTTTTAACTGAAAGGAACTTTTCTTCTCCCATTACATAACCTCTGCTGAAATTCTTGAGGTACCCAGTTGGATGAAGCACTTGAGCTCATTTCTGATGAATGTGAGGACTCCTCAGTTATTTCTCTCTTGCTAAGATGTGAAATAATCAATCCCTAATTGTTTCTCAAAGCAGAAGTGGAAGAGAGCATTGACGTTAATATTCTGTTTGTTGTGGGCTGGAGGCCAGTAAGGAGTGTGAAGGAAAGAAAATATACTGAATTGCATTGACTTTCAACACCATAATAGTACAAGCAGCAAAAATGCTTCCCATCAACAGTGGGAGGTTTTGGGTGACAGGGAATGTGACAGCAGACAGTCACAGCATGACAGGGGCAGCTGGCTGCCCAGAAGAGGTGCTTCACTTCATTTGTGGCCATTTCATTGTCTTTCTTCTTCCATGATGGGACCCCAGCTTGAGTTTTGCATGCTTTACACCAACTGTCACATGTCTAAACTCAAGACCTTTCTCTCTGGTTTAAATGCAATACAGCTGCAAGTATCTGTTCAGAGCTGTGACTCACTCATCTGCATACCTTGTTCCGTGCTCTGAGCTAGAAGTGACTTACCAGTTGAAGTTCTCTGCATTGAAAAGTCCATGTTTTTCCATATATGCAGTTGTGTGAGTGACAGTGCATGTGTTAACACATGTGCAAGTAACACAGAGTATTTCTCCCCAGAGCCATGTCTGCCAGATCTGCTATCACCTTGAGAAAGCGAAGTGTCATAAGCTGCTTTCCTTCCACCCCCCTGCCTAGCTGCTGCAGCAGATGGGGCTCTGCCTCTTAGTCCCTCATAGAATCACAGACTGGTTTGCATTGGAAGGGACCTTAAAGCTCATCTAGTCCAACCCCCTTGCAGCCAGCAGGGACTTCTTCAACTAGATCAGGTTGCTCAGAGCCCCAAACGACCTGACCTGGAATGGATCCAGGGACAGAACTTCTACCAGCTCTCTGAGCAACCTGAGCCAGTGTTTAATCACCCTTGTCATAATCATCTTGACTTCCAGTCCCCTCTGTCACTTCCCCTGTACCATACCTTCCCCCAGGCCCTGTTTATTCTGCAGCTCATGAATATTTCACAGATTACTTGAGGCTGATGGTTTTCAGAGGAGTATGCTGAGATGTGGTACAGAGCCAAATCCGCAACTTCATGCTTCCGATAATGCCGGAGACATTCCACAGCCTTTGAAACAAAGGATGATGGTCCAGTACTCTGAGTATTCCTAAAATATCACAAGCAGCAGTGTTTGTCCATTTCAAAACCAAAAATCCTCCCAGGTCACTGTATGACTCTGTTCTTGTGCAGGATTGAATTAGAGGTAAATTGGGTTTGCTTTCTTAGAATGACTGTGCTGATGTTGCATTGTGTTCTGTTCACACAGCTCAAGGCTGGGTTTTGTTCTGGTGGAATGAGTTGTCCAATTACAGTGAGATAAAGCAGTAGAGAAGCTGTTTTTTCACTCACCTGACCTAACTGTCAGTCTTAGAGCCTGTAGGTCAGCCCATTTAGTGACATTTTACAGGTTTGGGGATCTTTTGGCTATTCTGTTGTAGTACTCTGTTCTATTTGGAGAATGGAACTCAACTGAAAGCATTCTTCCTCTTTTTCAATTCCCCTTCCCACTCTCTTTCAGAAATCGTGGCATGATGCTTTGTATTTTCCTTGTTAGTACTTTGGGATCCTGTTAGAAGCCTTTCTAAGAACCAGTTTGAGATTGTGCAGGACAGTACACAGCGATGTGAATGGCCTGCTGTCAGCACTGGTTCTAGAAGCTATGAAAAACAGGAGTGGAGATGGAGGGGGGAAAATTGATTTACGGCTCAGAAAACTACAATGGCAGTTGCATTGGGAAATCAATGTCCTTTTGGTGTTTTGGTTTTTTTGCCCAAACGTCAGTATTTCTCAATAGCTTGCTCATAGGAACTGGGATTGAGGGAATTCTCAATGTCCAAATCACAGCCCATGTGCTATTGTTTGAATTCTCAATTTGTGAGCTGCTCACAGCAGGCTGGAATCCTGTATCGTGCTGATTTGGGGTATCTGTTATGCATTATTGCAGCTTCTTAGCACTTCTCCTTCCTTATTTACAGAGGGGAAGCAAAAGGACAAACTAGATCGGGAAAAAGAGCTTTGAGATGTAGCTTTTTTATTCAAGAATGGCCTGGTTTGGCCTTGGAGTACTTTATCCATGATTTTCAGTTTGCTTATCTGAAAAATAAAAAAGGGCAACACCTTCCTGAAGACCTTGTAAAAGCTGTTGCTGTGTTTGCTGCCAAAGATTATGGTGGAGCAGTCACAGCTTTTCCAGTCCAGTGCAGTCACAGGTACTGGGGAGTCTTTCTGCTTCACGGAATCACAGAAGGTTAGGGGCTGGAAGGGCCCTCAAAAGCTCATCCAGTTCAATCCTCCTGCCAGAGCAGGATCACCTATATATCAGAACACACAGGAACACATCCAGGCGGATTTTGAGTATCTCCAGAGAGGGAGATACTAAAACCTTCCTGGGTAGCCTGTTCTAGTGTTCTGTCACTCCCACAGTCAAAAAAGTCTTTCTCATGTTTCCATGGTACTTTCTATGCCTCAACTTCCACCCATTGACCCTTGTTCTGTCATTGGGCATCACCAAGCAGAGCCTGGCTTCATCCTCTTGGCACTCACTCTTTACATCTTTATAAATATTTATGAGGTTCCTCCTCAGTCTCCTCTTCTCCAAGCTAAAGAGCCCTATCTCCCTCAGCCTCTCCTCTCCTTCTGGTTGCTGTGAAATAATGCTTAGTGCTGCTCTCTGCCAACAACATCATTATTCTGTCTAGAAAGTATCAATTCAGCTTCATTATTCTGACAAGCGTTTGGTGTAGTAGAGACACAGGTCTGGTCATTCTCAGTTCTCTTAAGTCCAGCACATCTCATGAGTCCTGCTCCATTTCACTACAGCTTTAAGCAAGACCAAATTCCAAGTTTGTGAGAACTGGGATATGAATCAGGTGTAGTGAAAGCAAAATGAATGCAGACAAAATATTTTAGTTCTACTCTGTAATTTAACTTTTTATTTATTTTGCTTAACATTGCAAATGTTCTCAAGTTTTTAGAAAAATATTGGCACAAATTGAGCAGCATGACCAGCTTACCTCATCTGGCATGCACAAGTTATTGCAAGATCCCCTAAAGAAGGGGGGAAATCAGAATACCAGAAAAAAACCTCCCAGCAAGTTTGCTGATAATACAGAACTGGGAGGAGTGGCTGACACCCCATCAGGCTGTGCTGCCTTTCAGCAAGACCTGGACAGGCTGGACTGAGGGGAACCCCATGAAGTTTAACAAGGCCAAGAGTCCCACACCTGGTGAGGAATGTGCACTAGTACAAGTTAGGCATTGGCCTGCTGGAAAGGAGCTCCACAGAAAAGGATCTGGGAGTCCTGGTGGACAACAAGTTCACCATCAGTTGGCAATGAGCTCTTGTGGCCAAGAAGGCCAATGGTATCCTGGGGTGCATGCAGTAGAGTGTGGTCAGCGGGTTGAGGGAGGTTCTCCTCCCCCTCTACTCTTTCCTAGGGAGGCAATTTACAATATTGTGTCCAGTTCTGATCTCCTCAGTTCAGGAGAAACAGGGAACTACTAGAGAGAGTGCAACAGAGGCTACTAAGATACTGAGGGGACTGGAGCATCTCTCTTAAGATAAAAAGCTTAGAAACCTGGAGCTGTTTAGCATTGATAAAAGAAGATTGAGAGGGGATCTTCTCAATGATTATCAATATCTACAGGGTGGGGGTCAAGAGGATGAGAGCAGATGATTTTCAGTGGTGCCTGATGACAGGACAAGGGGCAATGGACACAATATAGAACATAGGAAGTTTTATGTGAACATGAGGGAAAACCTTTCCTGTGAGGATGCCAGAGCACTGGAACATGGTGGCCAGAGAGATTGTGGAGTCTCCTTCTCTGGAAAGATTCCAAAAGTGCCTGGGCATTGTGATCCTGGGCAACCTGCTGTGCTTGGCCCTTCTTGGGGAGTTGGACTAAATGATCCCCAGAGGTCCCTTCCAACCCTTACCATTCTGATTCAGTGATTGAGGAACATTTTTCCCTAACCAGCTCAATTTACTGTCCACACTGGGAAAACATGACATCAGAAAAGGATTAACCAACAGCTTTGCATTAGCATTCATTAAGGGTCACTGTGTAAACTGTGACCAATTCAGACATCATTAAGTACCATTTTCCCTTTCTATACCAATAGTAAAACTGTGTTAGTAGTCAATGTGTTTTTCCTCTGTGCCCAGCATAGACAGAATCTGAGTTGTTTGTCTTGAAATGCGTTCACCAATGAGCTTCTATACGTGGCAAGGCTATGACTAATGGCAGTGCTTATGGGACCGTCGGGGACAGTAGATATTTACATTATTTGCTTTGGACTATGTAAAGAAAACTTAATACAGCCAGCCAAAGATAGGAGTCTTTGTTACTTTTGTTACAAAGGCCATCTGCTGTGAAGGACGCTTGAGAGGAGCCAGGCTAGATGGAGGACCATAGAATCTAGCTCAGGTCACACAGGAATGCATCCAGACAGGTCTTGAAAGTCTCCATGAAGGAGACTCCACAACCTCTCTGGGCAGCCTGTTCCAGCGCTGTCACCCTTACAGTAAAGAAGTTCTTCCTCATGTTGAGGTGGAACTTCCTGTGCTATAGTTTATATCCATTACCCCTTGTCCTATCACAGGGCACAACTGAGCAGAGCCTGTCCCCTCCCTCTTGACTCCCAGCCCTCAGATATTTATAAACATTGATTAGATCCCCTCTAAGTCTTCTCTTCAGCAGACCAAAAAGCCCCAGGTCCCTCAGCCTCTCCTCATAGGACACTGCTCCAGCCCTCCCTTGTAGCCCTCCCTTGGACTCTCTCCAGTAGATCCCTGTCCCTCCTGAACTGGGGAGCCCAAAACTGAAGGCAATATTCCAGGTGAGGTCTCACCAGGGCAGAGTGAAATATGCAGTTTGCTGAAATATGCAGTTTGGTTTCCTGCTGATTAATTTCTATGACAATTTCAGCTGCCATCTGTCCATTTTAGGCATGCTAAGCAATAGCCCCCAGGGGTCCTGTGCCTTCCAGAAACTGTTGGATTTTTCTCTAAGGTTTTAGTGGAAGAAGAGCATGAGAAGAGTCAAGCCCTTCATCAATAGGGCTGCATTGATGCAAGGGCTCTTCCTAAGAGGGTTTTTGATAAAGGCTCATTCTAGTGCAGACAAGGCCTTGGAAAAACAGAGTCAGTCATCTGCCCCACCCACCAGCTGTGGAGGGGACCACTTGTATTCTTAGCAGTGGAGCAGCCCCCTTACATTCTCTCTTCACACAGCCACTCCCTGTGTGTCCAGCTGTTTGTCTACTGCAGGTAGTGCAGCAAAATCTCCTTGCTGTTAGAGAAGGATCATAGAATGGTTAGGGTTAGAAGAGACCTCCAAAGGTCATCCAGTCCAGCCCCCCTTCAGTCAGCAGGGACATCCTCCACTAGATCAGGTTGCTCAGAGGCCTGTCAACCCTGACCTTGAATATCTCTATGGATGGGGCCTCAACTACCTCCCTGTTCCAGTGTTCCACCACCCTCATGGTAAAGAATTTGTTCTTGACATCCACTCAAAATCTGTGATTTCAAATCACTGACCCTTATCCTGTCACTGCAGGCCTTTGGAAACAGTCCCTCTGCAGCCTTCTTGTAGGTAGCTTTCAGGTGCTGGCAGGCTGCTATTAGGTCTCCCTGAAGCCTTCTCTTCTTCAGGCTGAACAGCCCCAGCTCCCTCTGCCTTCTCCTCATAGCAGAGGTGTTCCAGCTCTCTGGTCATTCTCATGGCCCTCCTATGGACATGTTCCATCAAGTCCATGTCCTTCATGTGTTGAGGGCTCCAGAGCTGGACAAAGTACTCCAGCTGAGGTCTCACCAAGGCAGAGTAAATTGGCAGAATCACCTCTCTGGATGTGCTGGCAATGCATCTTTTAATACAGCCCAGGACATGGTTTGCCCTCTGGGGCTACAAGTGGACATTGTTGTTTCATGTCCAGCTTCTCTCTTTAAGCT
>VWZE01017116.1:311343-327137 GCA_013396675.1 Eubucco bourcierii
ATGGTAATCAAGTCCATTACTTAAGCCAGCCTTTGCAAAATCTCTTTCAAGCAGGTTTGCTTTTTATAGGGGAATCCATTATGGTGTAAGAACACAAAACTGTGTAAGGGTTCACTATTGTCTAATACTTAATCAACTTAAAATAAGTATTTTCTTCCAGTTGCTTTGCTTGGTAGTTGCAAGCAGCTAGAAAAAGATCTACAGATTTTATTTGTGATATGAGAGAAGCAGGAAGGAAAACAATAAATAATGATACCACCTCTTAAAGTAAACTTGTTTTCCACTGGTGAGGCTTATACTGATTTCTTTGTCAGGCAGTGAGTAGTGCCAGTGTATCTTGTCTGTCTTTAAGGTTCATGGCTGAGCACTTCCCAGAGTTGTCCTCAGATTTTCAACAGTCCTCACTAATTTTACTGTGGATTTTCCAGCTGATATTAGCAGGCACTGCCCCTGTATTGGCTGATCTGTACACGTGTGGCAGCTAGTCCTCTGCAACAACAAATTTCCTGAATTCCAAGGGAACTCTGCTAGAATAAGGTCCAAGGGCTCAAAGATGGTGAAGCACACAGATGGTTATGAATTGGAATTCCAGAGCACTTGAGGGGAAATACTGACTGCACGCTGCAGGAGTTGCACCAGCCAACACCAGTGTCATGCACAAATACACTGTGTCTTACTTGTCATCTCACACATCACTACACACTGGTGGGCACTGGAAGGAACTTCTGAGGATCATCTAGTCCAGCACCCCTGCTAAAGCAGGATCATGTCCTGGTGGCTTTGAAATCTTTCCAGAGAAGGAGACTCCACAACCTCTCTGGGCACCATGTTCCAGTTCTCTGTCACCCTCACAGAAAAGATGCCTTACCTCATGTTCAGATGGAACTTTCTGTGTTACAGTTCGTGACTGTTGTCCCTTGTCCTGTCTCTGGACACCACTGAAAAGAGTCTAACCCCATAGTCTTGACCCCCATCCTTTAGATATTGATAAGTATTGAGAAGATCCCCTCTCAGTCTGCTCTTCTTCAGGCTAAACAGCCCCAGGTCTCTCAGCATTTCCTCCTCACAGAGATGCTCCAGTCCCCTCAGCGTCTTCATAGCCTCAGCTGGACTTTCTCCAGTAGTTCCTTGTCTGTCTTGAAGTGGGGAGCCCAGAACTGGACACAATACTCCAGGTGTGGCCTCCCTAAGGTCAGAATAGAGGGGGAGGAGAACCTCCCTCAACCTGCTGGCCACATCTTAAATGCACGTCTTTTAAATGCATCCCAGGAGACCAGCAGCCTTCTTGCCACAGGAGCACACTGCTCACAGCGCAGCACAAAGCACTGTGCATGCAGTGCTGACTTGCTTTTCTTTTACTCCTTACAACATCTGAGCCTGGGAGGGGACTTCTGATGTTCCTACATCTTGCCCAGAAATGAAAGTCCTCAAGCATGCCTGGTGCATCTGCTATTGCAGTCAGTCTCTGGACCAGATTTTGAGGTGACAGTTGTGGCTGCCATCAGTCTTTTTAGTTCTAAGTAGTGGTCCCTGGTTCTTGGGCAGAACTGGACCCAGCCACTCAACCCCAAAGTTACTCTTTCTCTCAATTGAGGAGACTTCAAATCACTTCAGAAACTCCTTCCTCACCCACGCTGGTGCAGGTGATTAGATGAACCATGGTAATCCTTTAAAATTTCATGCATAGGTAGATTTGGTCTCTGTTTCTCCTCATTCATAGCATGATAAGGTTGGAAGGGACCTCGAGGATCATCTAGTTCCATTCTTGAAACTGAAGTTAAAACCAAGGCATGGAATTGTGGTTAATAAAGCCTTTCTCTGGCCCTAACAAAGGAAAGTGGTTGAATATTTCTCTGTATCCCTTCACTCCGTCAGCCTCAGCTCTGCAGCAGATGAGCAGGTGGCCACATTTTATAGCTCATGGCAAGCAGTTTCTTTCCATTAGGCAGGGATATGTACATAAACATTCTGATTTTTTTTTTCTAATTAAAAATTCTCTGAAAACTTTTCTTCAGGAAAAACATGTGGCAGATGGGAGAATCTTTTTAGTGTAGGGCAGCCAAAAATTGTTTGTAGCTCTCAAGTATTATGAGAAAGCTCAAATCCAATCACACTGGATACAAAAAATCAGGATTGTCTTTTTTTTATTTTTTTTTCCCCTGTACTTTATAAGAAGAACTCTTGGACAGTGCCTCCTGGCTGACCCGAGATGATGATGAGCGGGTCCAGAGGAGGCCACGAAGATGATCAGAGGGCTGGAGCAGCTCTCCTATGAGGACAGGCTGAGAGAGTTGGGGCTCTGCAGCCTGCAGAAGAGAAGGCTTCCAGGAGACCTTAGAGTAGCCTTCCAGTATCTGAAGGGGGCCCACAGGAAGGCTGGGGAGGAACTATTGACAAGGGCTTGGAGTGGCAGGACAAGGGGCAATGGGTTTGAACTGGCAGAGGGGAGATTTAGACTGGATGTCAGGAGGAAGTTCTTCACAGTGAGGGTGGTGAGGCACTGGAACAGGTTGCCCACGGAGGTTGTGTCTGCTCCCTCCCTGGAGGTGTTCAAGGCCAGGCTGGATGAGGCCTTGAGTGAGCTGTACTAGTGGGAACTGTGTCCCTGCCTATGGCAGGGGGTTGGCACTAGATGATCCTTGAGGTCCCTTCCAACCTATGATTCTATGAGTGAGAAGTAAGAGCCTCCCCTCCAAGGAGTTATGAAAAATGCTAGCATGTGTTGTTAAACCACTTAGAAGTAGAGTAAGGCAAGACAATGAATAGGATTAGAGAAACGTGGAAGATTGTGGGATGGTGGCAGTGGTTGACCACTCAGCCACCAGCAGATCCTATTCACAGGGGAAGCTGGAGGCAAGCTAACTATTACTATGGCTTTGTTTGCTCTAGAGGAAGAGGGCCCAGCAGAAGGGAGGTTCAGATAGCAGCAGTGGGCATTTTGATGTATATTTTTAGCATGGCTAAGATAATGTTTCTAGAAGCATAGCTGGTGTTTAAAGTCTCATTTGGGTTTCTTGGGTTGTTGCATTTTGTTCAGGGGATTTTTATCAGCACTTCCCATGCATTCTTTCTTTCCTTTCCCTGGCTTTTCTAGCTGCTGTTCTGGAGCAGCCTGCTTTTGTTTTAAGATGCTTGTAAATACATGTATATTTTTTTAAGTAGGTTTTTTATTGCTTAGAAACATAATATGTTAAGTAGTTGCTTAGCAGTGTGGAGCTGGGTCGGTTTCCTTTCATGCTTTTGTTTTCACAGCTTTTATTTTCACAGCCTCATGCTTTTAGTTTCATTCAGCAATAAGACAACAGATGGAATTAACGTTGCTTTAAATGGTATTTCTCACCTGGCCAGGAAAGTTAAAGAAACATAGAATTGTTTTGGTTGGAAAAGACCTTTAAGATCAGCAGGACAAGGGAAGTGATTCTCCCCATCCACTCTGCTCTTGTGAGACTCCACCTGGATTACTACATCCAGCTCTGATGCCCCCAGCACAGCTAGGGCATTGAGTTGCTGGAGCAGGTCCAGAGGAGCAAAGGGTCTAGATGATCAAAGGGCTGGAGCACCTCCCCTATGGTGACAGGCTATGAGAGCTGGGGTTGCTCAGCCTGAAGAAAAGAAGGCTCCAGAGAGACCTTCTAGCACTCTTCTGGTAGCTGAAAGTGATCTGTAAGAAAGCAGGGGAGGGAACTTTTTACAAAGGCTTGTAGTGATAGGATAAGAAGGAATGAACTGAAGCTTGGGCAGAGCAGATTTAGACTGGGCATGAGGAAGAAATTCTTTACAGGGAGATAGTGAGACACTGGAAGATGTTGCCCAGGGAGGTAATGGATGGCCCCTCCCTGGAGGTGTTCGAGGCCAGGTTGGATGAGACCTTGAGTACCCTACTCTAGTGTCCCTCCCATGGCAGAGGGGTTGGAATTAGATGGTCATCAAGGTCCCTTCCAACCCAAACCCATTCTATGAATCTATAAATTAAGTCAAACCATACACATTAGGGTTTGTGTCTGAGAGTTTTTCTGGGATCTTTTATGACCTTGTACATATATTTTGTATGACATTCAGACAGTGCATCTGGCAACTTGGGATTTCATTGTCTGGAGTTCAGTTTGCAAATCTGAGAAGCATCATTTTAGCCAATTTTAAAGATGTGACCTGTCCTGGGCAGCAATGGGTAGATAGGAAAATGTTTTTTAAATGCTTCCTGCAGGGGAGGAAAAAGGAAACACAAAATGTAATCTGGCCATAATTAGCATGTTGAGATGTTCATCCTGCACACAGCCTTAAAAACTGAGGTGTCCTACAAGAACCAAGAATACCTGTAGAGGTTGGTATTTGCATCCATTTTCTTTCCCTGTATCACAGCCACAGCATGCTAGCTGAGGATCTAAGTAAGCAGTCAGCTGAACATACACATGGCTGGATTATCTCATTTTGAGCTGCCTGCTTTGTTTATCAAGCACTTATGTAACATTCTGAATTATATTAAAGCAAGGCCAAGCTTTGTACTCCTGTGCTGTTATCCTAGCATGGGTAAAAGAGATCAACAGAGCAGGCTGCAAGATGTGTAAAGGGATGGCTGCCTCTGCTCTCTCTCTTCTCCCAGACTCCTTAGATCTACACTGCATTTCTTGTTTGCTTTCTAGCAATGACAGTGCAAGGCTGAGGGACTTGATGCTTCACACTTCTGCCAGCAGCACAGAGAAACTAGGGCTGAGGCTGCAAAGGCAACAAGTGCCTGACTGTAAACACTGGTTTGAATGCTATCAAACTGATTTGGGGTTGGAGATAATTCAGGGCTTTTCAATACATGTTTATAATTAAAAACATAAACAGAATTTTGTGTTTATGTGCCCTAGATACAAAAAAGAGGCTTTTAAACCTCTGGTTTGAACTCCTTGAAAATAATTGAACAGTTAGGGTAGAATGGAAAGTGACAGTCCTGTGAGCATTAAATCACACCGTTTCCTCACACTCTTCCTCTCCCTCTCCATCACACACAGTTGCATACAGAAACTCCATTGCAGAACTGCTGGTTTTCATTCTTCTCCTGAATGTATCTGCATGCAGTGGGGTTTTGTTTGTTGTTTTTTTTTTTTAATCCTCATGGCAGGATGTAAAAAATATGTTTACCTGAAAGACACACTGAAGTCAGTAATTGTCTGTTGAATTTATGGCTTTCCTAACAGTAACAGTACTCAGTCTATTTTTAATAAATAGGTTGTTATAGACTCACTGTGACCATTACTTAACTCATAAGCAGCTAACTGTAGCCAGCCTAAACTGGTTTCAGGATTTTGTTGGAGTTTTCTAGTCAATAAATCATAACCTCTCTGGAGACTTATGAAAATTCCTTTTTAGCAGTGGTAGTTGCTGAGTAATGTCCCTACTTGGATAACAGTTTAGATACCAATCCTTAAATTGATGGCTTGCAAACAGACTGCTAAATTTACGCAGGGAGCCTTTCTGGACAGAACCAGCCAGTTTATTTGCTGGGGTTTACAAGATTAAAGCCTTGAAGTCTCTCTCTGCTTAAGCTGCTGATTGCCATTTAGAGTTTCTTTAACTTAAAAGTTAAGATCTTAACAATCTTAAGTAAAATCCAAATCCCAATTTCCTTATCATCCCCACTCCTCATTTTCTTGTTCTAAAACAAAGCAGGCCGCCTTCTTCACTTCTAGAATTGTGGCTCAGTGTTCCTGTCTTGGCAGATTTAAGCTATTAAGCAAATAGTGCAGCAAAACAGATACCAGATTGACACCTTTCCCTTTTGGTGATTCACTTTTCACTTCAAACTAACTCCAGCCCAGCCTATGACACTCCCAGACATGATGCTACAAAGTAATAATCTGAAAAAATCCACTTTAGAATATGAAAAACCCCTGCTTTTGTAGAAGAGAAAACAACCACCTGCTCAACTTTGGCATTTGAATTTTAACATCAGCTCTGAGTTTTTCAGAGCAAGGCAACACATCCGATTGGCGTAGAGGTCAGCATGCAAAATAGTGTTTCACACAGAGGCAGGTTCTGTGTGAATCAGCATTTCTTGAAGGCCATACTTACAGCATACCCTTTATGGCACAGTGAAGAATCTCTGTGGAACACCTGAAAGCTGTTAGAGCAAACAGCAGGTTGGTTGTTTTACTGTCATTTGCAAACTAAGCCAGAGAATCTTCGCAGCACCTTCCCTGCACAAGTGTGGGCATCAGTAGCCCTGTATAAATTTCTCTAGTTCTAAATTCCAGTTTGGGGCTCCCCAGTTCAAGAAGACAGAGATCTGTTGGAGAGAGTACAAAGGAGAGCCATGAGGATGATTAGGGGACTTGAGCACCTCTCCTATAATGAGAGACTGAGAGCCCTGGAGCTGTTTAATCTGGGGTAGAGAAAACTGAGAGGAGATCTGATCAATGTCTATAAATATCTGAGGGGTGGGTGTCAAGTGGAGGAGGCCAATCTCTTTTTGGAGGTGTGCAGTAACAGGACAAGGAACAGTGGATACAAACTTGACCACAGAAGGTTTAATCTCAACATGAGGAGAAACTTCTTTACAGTGAGGTGCACTAGAACAGACTGCCTAGGGGGGTTGTGGAGTCTTCTCTGGAGACTTTCAAAGCCTACCTGGATGTGTTCCTGTGTGTCTCTAGGTAATCCTGCTTTGGCAGGGGGGTTGGATTTGATGACCTCTGGAGGTCACTTCCAACGTCTAAAGTTTTGTGATTCTAGACATTTTTACACAGCCTAGGCCACCAACTCTTCCACATTTCCAGCTAACTTAGTGTCAAGCCACCTTGAAAACAAATGAGATGCTTTCAGCAGTATTTCCTTTCCCCGTAACTACCGTTCAGCACAGGCTGAAATTTTACATCCTCGGTGATGCATCACAAGAGGCCGAGTGAGATGATCAGCACAAGCTGCAGAATCATACGTCGCTCACCCACAAGCAGGGGCCTTCTCTGTGAGTTTCCATAAATCAGCCGTGGAGCCGAAGCAAGTGGGAGCTATTTTTAGTGCAGCGGCAGCAGCACTGCAGAAGAGCGGCGCAGCGTCACGTGTGGCAGGCTGAATCAAAGGGAGTGTCCCAGCAATGTGCTGTAAACAAAACAAGGGCGCAGGCACAGAACAGGCTGCGGCTGCCTAAAGAACCCCAGGCCAGGCCTCACGCAAGGGGCAAAGGCACCAGCGGACCAGCTGGGCTGTCTCTTTAGGAGATTTTTCCTCTTTTGCAGACATGGGAGCATAGTAAGAATTCCACGTTTCCTGGGGTCCCGTTGTCTAGATTGGTGCAGTCCTTACCACTAGGCATCTTATTTAGGAATTTTTATCTATCTCTTTTATCAAGTGTAAATTGATGTCTGGAGATGCATGAGGACAGCAAAGGCAGATGCAGCTATCTGCAGAGCGACTGCGTAGGGGATGTCCTTGTCAGATCCTGTCAGATGTTGCGGTTCAGCAATCAGAAGAGCAATAGGAGCTCAGGCTCTACTCTCAATACACCTGCTGGCTTGACACAGTCAGCTGTGAGGTTTGCAGAATTGGTATTTTGATTCTTTTGTGGATGTTTTGTATAGAATGCATCTGTCCTCAGAAATTACACATTAACCTGAGTAAATATTCAGAGAACCTTTCAAAGATTAACTTCTACTTACGTTTACTTTGGTTTCCGTATCTCCACATGCTTTTGAAGGCACAAATACATTTTAACTCAGTAATAACAACTGTCTGTTACTTCAAATCAGCTGCCAAGCCCACGGCATGAAAGCTTATGGTCAGTACCATCAGTTTGCTGTTACACAGTTGAGATGCAACCTTTATGAAGGTTAAAAAAGGTGTCATAGAACTGTTGAGGCTGGAAGAGACCTTTGAGAGCATCAAGTCCAACCACTTGCCTATAGCTCACAACCCCACCACAACTGCTAAGCGACTGCCACTAAACCACACTCGGCACCACATCTATGTGTCTTAACCCCTCCAGGGATCAATACCCCTCCACCACTTCCCTGGGCAGCCTGATAACTATTTCAGTGAAGAAATTTTTCATAATAGCCAGCCTGAACCTCCTGTGGTACAACTTCAGGCCACTTCCTCTTGTCCTGTCACTTGTTGCATGTGAGAAAAGACCAACCCATGTCAAAAGCTTTAATTTCAGCTGACAGTTAATAAAAAAGTGCTGCTTCCTGGAAACCTGCTTAGGAGATGCCTCCTGTGCTGCTGCTGCAGATGCATGGATTTTAATGAACTCCAGGGTTGGAATTAATTGGGATTGCTCGTACAGGAGCCTGGGGAATGGGAGAGTGTTTTCTGCTCTTACAGTAAATGCAAATAGCTGTGAAAAAGTGGATTGGGGAAAAGGATGTCAGCCTGAGAAAGCTGAATAATATCATATCCCTACAATAGCAGCCTATGCAAAAAAGGGCTAGATGAGATTAATACACAATATGCACGTGATGACAAATGCAAGCATCAGTGCCAGTTGTGCCAGCACTGGCACAAAGGGACTCTTGAGTGCAGCAAGACCCTCTTGTTACCTCCTTGCCACTCCTGAACAGGTTGTTCCCATGGAATGGGGGAAGAGTCACCTAGGCCAGCACTGGGCTTTGGAAAGAACAGTGGTACAGGTCAGCTCTTGGGTGTGCAAGTACAGTACAACTCCTGTAAAGATGGCGGGAGGGCTCTGTGATTCTTCTTGAAAGTGTGAGTTTAATACTTTGATGTCAGAGGAGCTGTAACCTTATCTGACCCACCAGCTACACATTTTTGTTCAACCAATATCATGAATTCACAGAACAGGTTGGGTTGGAAGGGACCTTTAAAGGTCATCAAATCCAACCTCCCTGCAGGAAGCAAAGACATCTTAAAGTAGATCAGGTTGCTCAGAGTCAGTCTAACTTGACCTAAAATGTTTCCAGGGATGGGGCTTCTACCACCTCTCTGGGCAACGTGAACGAGAATTTCACCACCTTACATCCCATCCAATTACGGCTGGACTCGATGATCTCGAAGGTATTTTCCAAGCAAAACAATTCTATGATTCAGTGAATCTCCTCTCCTTTAGTTTAAAACCATCACCCCTTGCCCTGTTGCAGCAGGCCTTGCTAAAAATACTGCCCTCATCTTTAAGTCTCCTTTAAGTGCTTCCAAGGCTGCAATAAGGTCCCCTCTGGAGCCTTCTCTTCCCCATATTGAACAATCCCAACTCTTGTAGCCTGTCCTCACACCAGAGGTGCCTCAGCCATCAGATCATTTTTGTGGCCCTCCTCTGGACCCACTCCAACAGGTCTGTTTCAATATGTTGTAGACAACTTGGAGCCAGCATCACCAAAAAAAAAAAAAAAAAAAGAAGTAATGTTGAGAATAGAAGAAGAGAAAGAGAGTAGAAACAGTAAATTGTTAAAGATTGTTGAATTTACATCTGAACTCATTCAGTAATGCCAGAGACATGGGCTCAGAGCCAAGTGTTTGTAAACTATTCAGACATCAGCCTTTCTTTTTCTTAAGAAAAATATTTTGATTGATTTTCTTGTGCCAGAGTCCCTTTCCAAATGTGTTCAACAGTCTTGTATTAAATGATAGCAAAAATATTTGATAAGAGTTTTCAGGAATTACCACTTGACATAGGAAGAAAAAAAAAATTAGTGACTCTTTTGTTGGTAATACATAAAGATTTTTGCATGCCTCTAGCCAAATCAAGAAAGTTTCTAACTGAACTAAGAACCTGTGGTTGGTGCTTGAGTTGAGAATCCACGTGTCCTATGCTGCCTTACTGTAAGATACAAGAAGATATCACAGAATTATAGAATGGCTTGAGTTGGCAGGGACGTCCAGGGTTTCTAGCCAACCTCCTCTGCCATTGGCAGGGGCACCTTCCACTAGATTAAGTTGCTCAAAGCCTCAACTGGCCTTGTCTTAAACACTTCCGAGGATAAAGTGTTCACAGCTTCTCTGGGCAACCTGTTCCAGTGTCTCACCAGCCTCATAGTAAAGAACGTCTTCCTAATGTCTAAGTCTGCCCATCTCTAGTTCAAAACCATTGCCCCCTCTCCTAGTGCTACATGCCCTTAAAAAGTCAGCTCCGGCTTCCCTGTAGGTCCACTTCAGGTACTGGACAACTACTGTAGGCTCTCCCCAGAGCCTTCTCTTCTTCAGGCTGAACAGACCTAGCCTGTCCTCACAGGAGAGGTGCTATGGCCATGAAGATCTCTGAATAAACCCCCGAATGTTAGCTCCTTGCTTCTTGTCACACGGTTCCTTTGGGCAGACACACCGCCTTCTCCCAACACCCGTCCCTTCCCCTTTAAAATGCAGACTGCAACGCGTTCTCTTGTCTGGTTCTGCGAGGCACCTACGTGTGTGCGGCTAAGCCGAGCAGCCTCTGCAGCGCTGACGCCGCTGACGGAGCGCTGGGGAGCTGCCCGCGTCTGCACCTCCGCCTTTCCTGCCCCGGCCCCGGGAGGAAGCCGGAGCAGGCTGCGGGGCGTGGGTGCTGCGCCGGCCGCTCAGGCGCACACACACACACCGGCACACACTCGCACCCACCTCAGCCTTATCGGTAGCATGCAAAAGAAAGCAGGCGGCGTGGCCGCGGGGCATGGTGAAGCCGAGCTGTACGTCACATCCCGCTCACAAATTCGAGCCTGTGCAGCTCAGCTCGCCGCTGAGGCTTCCAGAAAACACATTTTATTGAGTGAAAGGCAGAGCAGAGATGGCTCGCTTAGGAAATAATTGCATTCAGCTGTTAGTGATGCGAAAAGATTGCCAATTCAAAAGACTCGAGAGTTGCTGTGGAGCTGCTGCCTGCAGGGAAGCTTGGAAGGGAAGCTTTTTTATGGGGTATTGTGAAATGAGAGTCTTGCAGCAGGTTGGTTGTAACACGTGTAAATTTAAAAAAAAAAAAAGTTGTAAGAAAATCTGGTATTAACATAGAGCAATGACAGAGGGCTGGAGCGGGTCTTCTGTGGAGGCAGGCAGAGAGAATTGGGGCTGTTCTCCCAGATCTTATTGTGGCCTTCCAGTGTCTGAAGGGAGCTTACAGGAAAGCTGGGGAAGGACTTTTTTAGGATGTTGGGTAGTGATAGGACTAGGGCGAATGGAGCAAAAGTAGAAGTGGGTAGATTCAGATTGGATATTAGGAAGAAGTTCTTCACCATGAGGGTGGTGAGACGCTGAAACAGGTTGCCCGGGGAGGTGGTAGAAGCCCCATCCCTGGAGGTTTTTTAGGCCAGGCTGGATGGGGCTCTGAGCAGCTTGATCTAGCTTGAGGGATTGGACCTTGGGGTCCCTTCTGGCCCTAACAATTCAGTGATTCTATGACTCTCTAACTGCAAAGGAAGATTTCCTGAAAATTCTGCTGGGTTAACATACAACTGTTTAACTTTGGCTTATAGGCCTGTTTTAATTAGGTAGTAAATTAAAAACAAGTAGATCAAAGCTTGCATTATTATATATAGTTGCAAAATGTTTTCAAGGACATAATATTTATAAGCAGCTCTTAATGGCTCTGATTTGCTTGTTCCACAGCCTCTTGTAAAGAAGCTCCTATATGCAAGTCTGAACTTTTCTCTGATGTACATATTCCAGAAGGGGTGTTTTTCCTTACTTTCTCCCTTTTGCCAGCTGCTTTTCAGCTTCTTTGCATCTTTAGCACAAGAGTAGGGGTGCAATTGCAGCCTGTCTGGACACACCCAGCCTGCCATTAACCTAACTAGTCTGAGCAGAAAGAAGCAGCTTACGTGAAGCCAGCTTTCTGAAATGCTGGGCTCAGATGCTGAAGCCTTGATGTAGCAGATCTGCTGCTCTCCATAACTGAGCTGGCTAATTTAAATTTCAGTAGATGTCTGCAGTAATTCTCTGTGTGCCTGTGGATCACCATGAAGATAATGTCTCAGTTATCATTTTCTCTTATCCATGGTTATGTACCTATCCCTGTGGGTGTCTTAGGTTTTGGGTTTTGGTTTTTTTTTTTTCTGTAAAGGGAGTTTCATAAGTTCTAGTGCAGTATTTCCTCATCCAAACCATCCTCTCTTTGATATTAATCTCATTCTTCGTTTCAAGCTGCGTGATATATCTTGCAGCAACTCTCAGCTCTCATAATTTGAAATGATGATACTGGATTTTAATAATATCTTATTTTTCTTAGCACATTAGGAAACCACTTCTTACTTACTCTACAGATGTGTTGCATTTAGCAGCCTCTAACCACCTTGCCGAATCTTGCAAGTAAATTACAACCTTAAAGTATTTGAAGAGGGCTGCAGAAGAGCTGGAGAAGGGCTTTTTACAAAGGCATGGAGTGACAGTGGCTTCAAACTGGAAAAAGCTTTTTTTTGATTAGGCATTAGGAGAAATGCCTCCCCATGAGAGTGGCGAGGCTCTGGAACAAGTTGCCCAGTAAAGTTGTGGAGCCTCCAACCCTGGAAGTGTTTCAAAAGGCAGATCAGATGGGGCCTTGAACAACTTGGTGTAGAGGAAGGTGTCTCTGCCTGTGGCAGGGAGCTTGCAACTAAATCATCTTTAAAAATGAAACTGCAAAGTGCGCTGGGTTTCTTTATGAGGTTGTTTTATTGATTTCACTGCGAGCAGAATTAGATCATAGCTGTGCATTTGCTTCATTCCTCCAGTACCCGAAACATGGATAGACAGCAGTTTCAGAAGCTAGATCCAGGGCAAAAAGAGGTCTCCTTCCTCTCTATGGAATTAAAAATTGAATAAACATTGTCACAAATACTCAACAGGAAGAAAAAAGATCCTGTTTTGTGTGCTGTAGATTGAGAAAAGCATACAGGTGGTTGTCTGCTGTTGTGGGTTGTCTTGATTGGTTGGTTGGAGAAGAGCAGAATTGAGAGAGGATTTTCTCAACACATATCAATATCTAAATGGTGGGGGTCAAGAGGATGGGGCCAGACTCCTTCAGCGTTGCCCAGTGACAGCACAAGGGGCACTGGGCACAAACCGGAGCAAATGAAGTTGCATCTGAATATGAGGGAAAACTTCCTTACTTTGAGGGTACCACATTACTGGTACAGGCTGCCCAGAGAGGTTATGGAGTTTCCTTCTCTGGAGAGGTTGCAGACCCACCCAGATGTCAATCCTGGGCAATCTGCTCTGTGTGACCCTGCTTTAGCAGGTGGGTTGGACTAGATTCCCAGAGATCCTTTCCAGCCCCCACTATTGTGTGATTTCTCCTTTGCAATTTCACTGAAAATTTTAGTTATTTCAGTAGCTTTCAGGAATACCTCCAGGTTTGCTTTTAATTGTTGTGCTCATCGTTGTATAGAACCATAGTATTATTTTAGTTGGAAAAGGCCTTTCCGGTCATCAAGTCCAACTGTTAACCCAGCACTGCCAGGTCACCACTAAACCACATCCCTTGGCACCACATCTACACATCTTTTAAATCCCTCCAGGGATGGTGACTCCACCACTTCCCTGGGCAGCCTGTCCCAGGGCTTGACAACCTGTTTGAGGAAAACAATTTTCCTGATGTTCAAACTAAGCATCAACTGGCACAACTTGAGGCCATTTCCTCTTGTGACAGAATCACACAGAATCATTGAAGTTGGAAAAGACCTTTCAGGTGATCGAGTCCAAACATGACCACTAAACTAGATCCTGAAGCACCACATCTACATGCTTCCTGAACACCTCTAGGGGTGGTAACTCCTACTGCTTGTTACTTGGGAGAAGAGACTAGCCCCACCTCACTCCAACCTTCTTTCAGGTAGAGAGCAAATAGGTCTCCCCTCAGCCTCCTTCTCTCTAGGCTCAACATCCCCAAGTTCCCCCAGCTGCTCCTCACAGGACTTGTGCTCTGTGCCAGCTTTGTTGGCCTTCTTTGAGCACGCTCTAGCACCTCAATATGCCCCTTACTGGAAGAGTTGCATGCTGTCCATACAACATGCAGAAGTGGAGCTGAAGAGGTGATACTATGTGGATTGCCATCAGCAGTGGTACAAATTACAGCTCATCTTCACCCTCAATTTCTAAGCAAAGCTGTCAGCAAATCACCACAGCATTGTTGTGCTTGCGTCACACACCAAAACTGCTCTTGCTGACACAAGGGCTTCTCGTTGGGTTGGGTTTGCCCTGCAGTTTTAACTCTTAAATATCAGATGAATGAGAATTTGTGCCAGGCAGTTGCCTGTCTTAATGACAAATAGCCATCTCTTTTGTTATCTACAATGGCAGTGTCCAAGCACTGTAGTAGCACCGCTACATGTTAAGGTAGGACACAAACTGAAGCACAGAAAGTTCCACCTAAACATGAGGAAAAAATTCTTCACTTTGAGGGTGGCAGAGCACTGGAACAGGCTGCCCAGAGAAGTTGTGGTGTCTGTTTCTGGAGGCATTCAAAACCCACCTGGAAGTGTTCCTGTGTGTTTTACTCTAAGTGACCCTCCTTTAGTGGGGAGATTGGACTAGACGATCTCCAGATGTCCCTTCCAACCCTTTACCATTCCGTGGTCTTCTGAATGCTTGGCATTGCCAGGTCAACTTTTCCTCTCAAAAGTGCTCTTTATGCTTCCTTTCTACTTGTTGCTAAGATGAAATTCTGTCCTTTCATGCACAAATTCAGTAAATAGGATTTTGTATCAAAAAGCAAAGAGAGGAGGGGGAAAAAACCCAAACGTTCTCATCTCAGCTTGCATCTTACAGGTCATGCATCCCTCAGCTACTCACTGGCAGGAGGGTTTTTAGATCCTTGGATCAAACTCAATCTCCTTTTCATCAGTCTCATCTTAAGCTTTCTGAAGAGGATCTTGCTCCAGCACTTCTCATAAATTGCATCCTGAAATATTCTCCTCTCTCCATTGGTGTTTTTTTTTTTTTTTCCCCAAGATGACAAAAAGTTGTTGAGTTAAAATTAAAAGCAGAGGAATCCAAAATTAAAACTCTGTAAGCAAGCAGAGGAATCCTGGCAATTAATAGAGCAAGAATGATGTGATCGAGCCACTTTATTCGCTGTTGGAATAGTCTTTTCTTCAGATAATCAGCGTGGGTTGCAAGGGGGAAACAGTGTATTTGGATTCTCAGAAGTTATATAAGCAATGTCAGAAAAATATAGTACTCAGCAGTGAGGGCTGAAGACCTTTTTTGAGAGGATTGAGAGAGAAGGCATGAACTTAGAACAATAGCATTTTTAAATAAGGCTGTGTAATGTAACTTTGAACTATTTATAATGTGCAGAGAGATAGTGCAGGTACTTGTGTTTAGTGTAATTATGCTTATGCAATCAGCTTTTTTAGGAAAATATCCATTTGACTGGGTTATTTTTGGAAATGCACTCCAGGGTGCTAAAATGTGCATCTAGATATCTGCTTTTATGTAATTTTCAGCTTTGGTTCCAAATCTGCTTTCTGTATCTGTCAGGAGGTACCCTTCTACCTGTAAATGATACAAGGCTGATTAACGGCTGGTGGCAGACAAATCTACAAATATCAAGCTATTGGCATCAGAAATGAAAATACTTTGCTTTATAAAGGGGAGAGGAGGGAGAGAGATTAATTTCCTGTTTAATATCTGCAAGAAAAAAACCCACAACCTGACCAGATGGAATTCCTTTCTGCTATAAATAAGCAACCCTTTTTTTCTTTCATGGCTTCAATTTTGATACAGTTCTGTCTAAATTGCTCCTTCCACAATTTTCCTCATACTGCTGGGTTCAGAGATGTTGAGGTTGAACTGGATGACCTTTGAAGGTCCCTTCCAACCCAAACCATTTTGTGGTTTTATGATTCCTTCAGATGCTCTGTAGGTGGTGTAAAGAACAGAGCAAAGCTCTTCAACACTGATGCAGATGTGCACAT
>VWZE01017116.1:327312-359984 GCA_013396675.1 Eubucco bourcierii
TATATATATGTGTGTGTGTGTGTGTGTGTGTATATATACCTTTAAAGATGCATTGTGACTGTCCTGGTCATAGAATCATAGAATAGTTTAGGTTGGAAGGGACCTTAGAGATCATCCAGTTCCAACTCCCCTGGCATGGGCAGGGACACCTTCCACTAGTCCAGGTTACTCAGGGCTTCATCCAATCTGGCCTTGAACACTTCCAGGGAGAGATCATCCACAACCTTCCTGAGCAACCTGTTCCAGTGCCTCACCACTCTCACTGTAAAGAATTTCTTTGTAATATCCAGTATAAATCTACTGTTCTAAAGCTTGAAGTTGTTCCCTCTCATCCTGTCACTACAATCTGTTGTAAAAAGTCCCTTCCCAGCATTCTTGCAGGCCTCTTTCAAGTACTGGAAGGCTGCTCTAAGGTCTCCCCAGAACCTTCTTTTCTCAAGGCTGAAAAGCCCCAGCTCTTGCAGTCACTCCAGTGTATATTGTGGGGAAAGTTAGAATAAATTGCATCTTGCTATTCTAAAGACAGTTTGGTGCTAATCTTGGTAAGAGGAAGAGTAATGAATTTAGCCACAGCTCACAGACCAGCCCCTGGGTTGGTGTGGCAGGTAATACTTCCTATAAAGTGAGTCACATTGTGGCTTTGTTCCAAGGTCCTCATAGGTTCATCCATGTTGTATTAAGAAATGCTTAAAACATAGTGTGCCACACTGCAGGGGTAAAGCTGGAGCTTGGCTTGTTCCTGGTGGCTTGATTGACCTCTCAGAGGAGTCTGTCAGTGCTGGTGCTGCAGTGTGTGCTGGTGACTGCTGCAGTTAAAGCCATCATTAAGAAATTGCATTTATTACATATAAGAAGATATGAGAGAGGGATGCTGGGTTTTGGAAACATCTGTCCACAGGTTACTCTTAATAGCCAGATAATGACACTTGTGGAGGATGACACAGGTGTGATCATTCCCCAGAATAAAAAAGCCACCTCTCTACCTGCCATGTGCTGGGCAGTGTCACATCACAGGAGTGGTGCTCAGGGAGGTAGTGTAGCAGTGACCTGGCAGTGATGAGTTAACAGTTGAGCTTGATCTTAAAGGTCATTTCTAACCAAAATGATTCTGCAGTTCTGTGTCGTTGGACCATAGTTCTGACTACAGGGTTTGGGCTGCAACAAGCAGAAGTGGAGGCTGCAACAAGCTGAGGTGGGGCCTGCATTTGCCTTAAGGCATTTGCCTTAAGGCCTTCTTTTGGGCTCCAGACATCCAAAATTTTTGCACACATTTTGGATCCTTGAAATGTGTGAGCAGTCGCATTGAATTTCCAAAGTCTTGTTGCCTTCAGTAGGATTCCTTACATCCTTACAAGTCTGCTCAGTAGAATCAGAGCTTTTCTTGAAACCTAATTTCTTAGTCCCTCTGTGCATCTGAAATATTTAATCATTCTTACAAATGAAAAAAGAAGCAGTGCAGGAAGTTACAAAGCTTCCCTACAATCAGAGTATCTTCCTGATTGCTAATTTTATCTGGATTTATTCTGCAGTTAGTAAAACCCCCTCCTTGTAGCTACTACTTGTAGCCTCTGTGAGAGAATCACTTACCTTAAAAATTGTCTCAGTTTTGAAGAATTGGTGAGCAGTTTTAGTATCCTTCAGAGTAATTGTGGTCATCATTTGTTTCCTACTGGAATGTGCTACAGTCTTGCCTGGAGGGACAGAGGTGGCCTAGGACACCCACCAAGTGTCGTGGTGGAGCCGATCATACAGTTTCTCAGTGTTCAGATGAGAAGAAACACAAGCAAAAGGCATAAAAACCAGATGGAAATGTCCCCATTTCCTCACTTCTGTGATTTTGGCTTTTGTCCACGTAGTGTTTTGACACCAAATCTGCTCAGAAGTGCACTGCAGTGCTTGAGCTGAATTTAGGTCAGAGCAGCCCCAGATCCGACACCTAACCAGTAAATGAAGGTCTATGTCTTAAAGAAGTGTAGCTGTTTGGTACTTACACTTCTTGATTTGTTTCCCATTTGTTGTAGGGCTTTCAAGGCTTTGTGCTGAAGGTGTTAGAAATCCTTAATAAAATTCTGGAATGTAAAAACCATGATCAGAAAAGACTCCTTTAAATGTATTCTTTTTGGCTTTTTGAATGTGAGTAGCACCAAGACCATCTCAAAGGAGCATCACATAAACCAGGGAAAGTATTGGCAGCTGCAAAGTGAAGGAACGGCTTTTACTTTCAAAATATCATCACAGTTATGTTGTAAACATGAACTTTTAGGGTTTTCTTAGAATTTGTGTCAATGCACTCTTTCCACAAAGCAAAGTAATTGCTTTTTTTCTGAAGTAAATGTGACCTTGGAGTGCTTTGAAGTCTAATGTGTGATACCCTGTTGCAAGACAGATGTTTGTTAAGGGCAAGAGATCAGTATTTACAGTGCTGGTGTTAGGGCTGGATTATTTGTAATCTAATTAAGAGGGTTACTAACAATTTGAAGGGATTATAAGATTAGCAATTATCCATGTGTTTATTTGATTAAAATAAATGCCCACAGATTTGGCTGCCGTACCTGCCCTCCGGTATTTGGGAGCAGAAATCCCTTTTAATCAGAAGTAGAAAACCAAACAGCAACAAAACCTTGTGTTTTGCTTCTGTTTCTGTGATGACCTCAATAAAATATCTAGTCCCTAATTAATTCCTGCTCCGTTTGCACTGAACTACAATGCACCTTAGTGTTGAAAGCCATTTAGGAGAAAAGCTTTTCAGGGTTGTTGAAGGGGGGTGTTTTTATAGGGGAGGGAAGAGTGTTCTTTAAAACACCATTAAGTTAAAAATTCTTTTTTGAGGTAGTAGGCAGAGACAGTAATTTGATAGGATAGCCATTTGCACAGAGCTTGGGATTTGTCTGTAGCTTTGCTTTTCAGGTCTGGTATCACTTAGTGAAGCTTCCCAAATTTAGTGTTTGAAAAGCGTCCAACTCTGTGATTGAGAGTTTGATCTCATTGCAGAGCCAGAATCCCAGAGGCTAAAGTGAAAGGTCCTCATTTTTCTTCACACCCTACTTTAGATCCTCCTGACTTTACCTCCCGAGGGCACTCTGTCTCTCAAGCAATAATACAAAGAACATTTATGTCAGAATTTGGTTTAATATGGAATTTCCTGTGAAAAAAGGTCAGATCCTTAGAGACCATCACACAAGTGTTTCTTGCCCTCAGGACAGGTGCCAGGCATGCTCCTTCTCAGAGCATTTCCCAGCTCCTGAGCCTCAATATCGTACACAGCTTGATGGGGAAAAAAATACTCTGCTAAGGACTTTGTTGCTCTAAGAACACCTCTGGTTTGAAGTGGGAAATACAAAGCAAAAACAGGGGGGGAAAAAAAGCATCTACTTTTCTCCCTGAAAACACAAAACTTCTACCTGCCCTCACAGCCTGACCACGGGATGACCTGGCAATATATCGCCAGCTAGAAGTCACTGCATAAAGGTGTGAGTGATGGTTCCAGATTTAGACAATAAATCCTGGGTTTCATTTGCACAGGTTCCATGCAAGAAAAGTATTTTTAATCTTTTTCTTTTCAAAAAAATAAAGAGAGGAAAAAAGGCAACATTTTGAGCTCAGAATTGACAAGTGACTTTGAGTGTCTGATGTTTATGCCTTATTTGTATATTGCTTTTCAGCTTTCTCCAGCTGCTGTGGCATAAATCCTCCCCATTTTTTTCACAAACTATGTGGGTGGAGAAAATGAATTGGGAACTTCAACTTCTCTCTTGGTGCCTGTTTTGAGCAGCTTTAGAAGTTGTCCAAGATTTTAAACTGGCCTTAGGGGATTTTTTGTGATAAAGCTAGCTTTTATCAAGCTTCTGTGTACGTGGTACAAAGCAACAGCTCCTATGAAGTGGCAGGGTGATTTTTTATCCGTGAAGGCCCAAGTTGTTCTCACAGTAGCACCATCCCTAAAGGGTGGTGATGTTGGCTGCAATCCTGCAAGGAGCTGAAGCTGCCAGGCTTCCAGGTGGCTCCACGCGGGTGTCCTCATGCTGGCTCAGGCACTGTTGCAGCACCAGATCAGTGTGCAGGGTGATGCTCAGCTCCTGTCTCTCCTCCCTTGGACCATAGCTAGTGTGCTGGCACTGGTGGTGAGTGTCTCAGCAGCAAATATTACCTGCAATGCTAACTTCTCTGTTATCCACCACCCAAGACACCTTTGCTCCAGCTGTTTCTAAACTAAACCCCTGAAATGACAATCACAGAATCCAAGCGTGGCAAGAGATGAAAGGGACCTCTGGAGATCATCTAGTTCAACCCCCCTGCTAAAGTAAAATCACCCAGATCAGGTTGACCACAATCTTGTTCAGGTGGGTTTGGGATGTCTTCAGAGAAGGAGTCTCCGCAAGCTCTCTGGGCAGCCTGTTCCAGTGCTTCAGCACCCTCACAGGAAACAATTTTCTCCTTATGTTCAGATGGAACTTCCCGTGCTCCAGTTTATGCCCATTGCCCTTTGTCCTATTGCTAGGCACCATTGAAGAGTCTGGCCCCATCCTCTTGACCACTGATACTGATTGTTATGCATTTATAGATATTTAGACATTGATAAATATTGCTAAGACTCCTCAGTCTGCTCTTCTCCAGGCTAAACAGCCCCAGGTCTCTCAGTATCACAGAGATCACAGCATCAACCAGGTTGGAAGAGACCTCCAACATCATCCAGTCCAGCCTATCACCCAGCCCTATCCAATCACTAGACCATGGCATTAAGTGCCTCATCCAGTCTTTCCTTGAACACCTCCAGGGATGGCAACTCCACCACCTCCCTGGGCACCCCATTCCAATGCAAATCACTCTGTGAAGAACTTCCTCCTAATATTCAGCCTATACCCCCACCCCCCATCCCCCTCACCAACACAACTTGAGACTGTGTCCCCTTATTCTGTTGCTGGTTGCCTGGGAGAAGAGACCAATCCCACCTGGCTACGACCTCCCTTCAGGTATTTGTAGACAGCGATGAGGACTGCCCTGAGCCTCCTCTCTTCCAGGCTGCACACTCCCAGCTCCCTCAGCCTCTCCTCACAGAGCTGTGCTTCAGGCCCCTCACCAGTTTCATCACACTTCTCTGAACATGTTCCAGCACCTCAACATCTCTCTTGAATTGAGGGGCCCAGACCTGGACACAGGATTCAAGGTGTGGCCTGACCAGTGCTGAGTACAGGGACAGAATAACCTCCCTCGTCCTACTGACCACACTGTTCGTGGTCCAGGCCAGGATGCCATTGGCTCTCCTGCCCACCTGGGCACACTGCTGGCTCATGTTCAGCTACTCTCTACCAGCACCCCCAGGTCCTTTTCTGCTTGGCTGCTGCTCTGGTCCTCTCAGCATCTTTGTAGCTTCTGATGAACTCTCTTCAGTAATTCCCTGTCTCTCTTGAACTAAAAACCCAGAACTGGACACAGTGTTGCAAATGTAGCCTCGCTAGGGCAGAGTAAGGGGAAGGAGAACCTCCCTGGACTTGCTGGCCACACTCTTCTTAATGTACCCCAGCATATTATTGGCCTTGGTCACAACCACCTCTTTGGTACTGGGTAGAGAGATTAAAACCACAAGTGTAATGTAATCTTTAAAGTAGCTTGAAGCAGGACATAATCAAGTTGTTGCATAATTGTTTTCCTCATTCCTCAAACCCAGCTCATTGTATTGCTGTTTTTACAGGCCAAGTGTGCCGTACTATGAGAAAAATTGAGGCAAGTTGGCAGGGATGGAAAGAAAGGTGCAGAAAGTACAAAGTTAGGAACGTGCTTCACAAAATGCCATGTTAAGAGTGAACGTTGGCCTTAAGATGAGTTCCTGTCAGATCTACAGGTAGCAGGGTTGTAAGGGCTAGTTTTGAACACTGAAGTTTTACAACCCTTGTTTTGTTTGAAGAGCTTATAACAATTAAATGGAATTAGGCCAATTATTAGCAAGTTGGACATGGTCACTCTGTCCTTCTTCCTTCCATTTTGGTACTAACAATTCATCTCCTCACTTCAGCTCTGTGCTCTCCTCCTGCTACCTGAGGTAATCAGTCAGCCAAGCCGTAGGTGTTATGACCAATTGCTTGAATATATTCTGTGGTTAAATATATCCTGTTCTAAAATGGGCAGGATAATGGTGATTTCATGAAAACATTGCAGCAGCAGCATTTGCAAAGACACACGAATTTTTAATGGCTGTGTCTAGCATTTGTATCTGCACTGCTACACCTTGGCTTGATGTTCTTCTGGTAGTTTCTAAGGCAGCTGATCATATGTAGACGTTTGTCTCTACTGGTTTTCATGTATGATGCCAAAGCGTCTTGTGTGAGGGAATAAGAAGAATCCATCTGCTCTAAGTTACAGTTAGGGAAGCCCTAAGAAGTTCTGGGGCACAGCTCAAACAAGCATGAGAATATCAGGCTTTGAGTCTTACCCATCAAAGGTGAAAAGCTGTGGTGTCTCTTCTCTCTGCTAAAGGGAAGGTCTACCTCTGAACAAGGGGCAAAGTGGTTCTCTTGGATGTTTAGTGGTATAATGCTTTGCAACTGCTGGAGGGATGTCAGTCCACATCCTTCTTCTG
Organism: Eubucco bourcierii; assembly: GCA_013396675.1. Classification (NCBI taxonomy): domain Eukaryota; kingdom Metazoa; phylum Chordata; class Aves; order Piciformes; family Ramphastidae; genus Eubucco; species Eubucco bourcierii. The sequence goes on from VWZE01017116.1 coordinate 333,887, forward strand.
CCCTCTAGCTCCTAGGCCATTAATTTTTGCTCCTTTGCCTACATTTTCTTGCCGTGAACACTGGCAAGGTAGTATCTTATTCCAGTAGCTCTGAGAATATGCTGGTGAAGCACACAACATCCCTGTGCATGGAAGAGCTGCTCACAGAGTTTGTGTCCAGCATGACCTTCACCTTTTGAGAAGCTTGTCTTTCACACCAGCTAAAGGTACAAAAGTACAGTGTCAGAGCTGGGACGAGGATTAAGGAGTGCAGAAGAGAAATGCTTTGCCACCACACCTCATAAACTGCAATAAGGAACAAGACATCTTACCAGATGTTCTGTAAGATCTGCATTAACACTTTCTCTGTTGCCACTGTAGGAATCTGCTCACCTTCCTGACTTTCTGTAGAGCAAATGCTTTGGTTTTCTTTCTTTGCACTGCTGATGTACTTCATATCTTGCATGCAACCCTGGAAGGCTAATTCTCTTCTAGGGTGCATTNAATCCCACCTGGCTACGACCTCCCTTCAGGTATTTGTAGACAGCGATGAGGACTGCCCTGAGCCTCCTCTCTTCCAGGCTGCACACTCCCAGCTCCCTCAGCCTCTCCTCACAGAGCTGTGCTTCAGGCCCCTCACCAGTTTCATCACACTTCTCTGAACATGTTCCAGCACCTCAACATCTCTCTTGAATTGAGGGGCCCAGACCTGGACACAGGATTCAAGGTGTGGCCTGACCAGTGCTGAGTACAGGGACAGAATAACCTCCCTCGTCCTACTGACCACACTGTTCGTGGTCCAGGCCAGGATGCCATTGGCTCTCCTGCCCACCTGGGCACACTGCTGGCTCATGTTCAGCTACTCTCTACCAGCACCCCCAGGTCCTTTTCTGCTTGGCTGCTGCTCTGGTCCTCTCAGCATCTTTGTAGCTTCTGATGAACTCTCTTCAGTAATTCCCTGTCTCTCTTGAACTAAAAACCCAGAACTGGACACAGTGTTGCAAATGTAGCCTCGCTAGGGCAGAGTAAGGGGAAGGAGAACCTCCCTGGACTTGCTGGCCACACTCTTCTTAATGTACCCCAGCATATTATTGGCCTTGGTCACAACCACCTCTTTGGTACTGGGTAGAGAGATTAAAACCACAAGTGTAATGTAATCTTTAAAGTAGCTTGAAGCAGGACATAATCAAGTTGTTGCATAATTGTTTTCCTCATTCCTCAAACCCAGCTCATTGTATTGCTGTTTTTACAGGCCAAGTGTGCCGTACTATGAGAAAAATTGAGGCAAGTTGGCAGGGATGGAAAGAAAGGTGCAGAAAGTACAAAGTTAGGAACGTGCTTCACAAAATGCCATGTTAAGAGTGAACGTTGGCCTTAAGATGAGTTCCTGTCAGATCTACAGGTAGCAGGGTTGTAAGGGCTAGTTTTGAACACTGAAGTTTTACAACCCTTGTTTTGTTTGAAGAGCTTATAACAATTAAATGGAATTAGGCCAATTATTAGCAAGTTGGACATGGTCACTCTGTCCTTCTTCCTTCCATTTTGGTACTAACAATTCATCTCCTCACTTCAGCTCTGTGCTCTCCTCCTGCTACCTGAGGTAATCAGTCAGCCAAGCCGTAGGTGTTATGACCAATTGCTTGAATATATTCTGTGGTTAAATATATCCTGTTCTAAAATGGGCAGGATAATGGTGATTTCATGAAAACATTGCAGCAGCAGCATTTGCAAAGACACAGGAATTTTTAATGGCTGTGTCTAGCATTTGTATCTGCACTGCTACACCTTGGCTTGATGTTCTTCTGGTAGTTTCTAAGGCAGCTGATCATATGTAGACGTTTGTCTCTACTGGTTTTCATGTATGATGCCAAAGCGTCTTGTGTGAGGGAATAAGAAGAATCCATCTGCTCTAAGTTACAGTTAGGGAAGCCCTAAGAAGTTCTGGGGCACAGCTCAAACAAGCATGAGAATATCAGGCTTTGAGTCTTACCCATCAAAGGTGAAAAGCTGTGGTGTCTCTTCTCTCTGCTAAAGGGAAGGTCTACCTCTGAACAAGGGGCAAAGTGGTTCTCTTGGATGTTTAGTGGTATAATGCTTTGCAACTGCTGGAGGGATGTCAGTCCACATCCTTCTTCTGCCCTCTAGCTCCTAGGCCATTAATTTTTGCTCCTTTGCCTACATTTTCTTGCCGTGAACACTGGCAAGGTAGTATCTTATTCCAGTAGCTCTGAGAATATGCTGGTGAAGCACACAACATCCCTGTGCATGGAAGAGCTGCTCACAGAGTTTGTGTCCAGCATGACCTTCACCTTTTGAGAAGCTTGTCTTTCACACCAGCTAAAGGTACAAAAGTACAGTGTCAGAGCTGGGACGAGGATTAAGGAGTGCAGAAGAGAAATGCTTTGCCACCACACCTCATAAACTGCAATAAGGAACAAGACATCTTACCAGATGTTCTGTAAGATCTGCATTAACACTTTCTCTGTTGCCACTGTAGGAATCTGCTCACCTTCCTGACTTTCTGTAGAGCAAATGCTTTGGTTTTCTTTCTTTGCACTGCTGATGTACTTCATGTCTTGCATGCAACCCTGGAAGGCTAATTCTCTTCTAGGGTGCATTAGGAGCCTTCTTATTCCTCAAACACTAGATGCCTATAGGAACTCCAGATCCTGGCTCTGCCTTGGAGCTTCTGAGGCATCCTCATGAGACCTGATGCTGTGATCCAAATGTTAAGCCTTGGAGCTAGTGGCAGTCCTCCCATTTAACTCCATCCTTGTCAGTTCTATGAGTTATGTCAACAGCTGACAAACACCACAGTGTAGGTGAAGTCAAACCGACCTGCTCTCATCACCCAGCATTTAAACATTCTGATCCTTGCATCCACATGTCACAAACCCTGCACAGACTGGAGAGCAGTGATAAACATGCACGTGTGCTTTTCCTGGCCAGCAGCGTTCACTGCCTTGAAGAGTTCATTTTGCTTCATCTGAGCTTTCTGGAGGCTACCAGCATCCTCTTTCTTGAGTCATCTGCTTTGACTTTTAGATGTGAATCTTTTGGCAGCAAGTTCTCTTGCACTGAGCTTGGCCTGGTGCCAGGGGTAAACACAAACTTCTCGTGACTTCCTTTTAAGTCCGTTTTTGCTTACCTTTGCTTCTCCTGTTTGGGGATTTTCTGCTTTCTCTTTTAATCAGCCTTCTATAGAAAACTCCAGTCAAACTGGTTTTTCCTTTCATGCAGTCACCATAGCAGACTTATTATTCCAAACCACTTCCACCAGGGTAAGTGATCTTTAATTTCCAACAGCCAGTGCTGTTTCTGACCTGGATTTGCCATTCTTCAGGGCTCACAGCACTTGCTGGATTTTGTGTGCTTTAAGGGGATGTCCACAGTGCAACAGTTTTTGAAAATAAAGCCATCAACCAGAATGTGCAAGTTGCACTGAAATAATTTTTCCATATCACAGCAAGATAAACTTGCAAGTAACCTGGGGTTGCCTAGCCTGGAGATGAGGAGGCTTAGGGCAGACCTTCTCGCTCTCTACAACTCCCTGGAAGGAGGTTGTAGCCAGATGGGTGTGGGTCTGTTCTCCAAAGTAGCAAGTGATAGGACAAGATGGCCTTAAGTTGCCCCAGGGAAGTTATAGGCTAGGGTTGTCAAGCCCTGGAACAGGTTGCCCAGGAAAGTGGGGAAGTTCCCATCCATGGAGGGACTTACAAGATGTATAAATGTGGTGCTGAAGGACATTGTTTGGTGGTGACCTTGCAGTGCTGGGTTAACTTGATGTTCTTAAAGGTCTTTCCCAACCAGAAAAAAAAATCTGTGATTCTAAGTAACAGGGAAAGCTGTATGTGCAAGATGCAGTGAAAATACATATTGTTACCAGCCTTGGTGTTATATACCTGGTTATTGTAAACCTGATGTATTTTGCAGCTCCAAATATTATCAAAGGTTTATCGCACAGTTTGGCTTTCCTGAACATAAAAGTCAAAGTTGTTTTTGAAGAATCCACCTGAAGAGGTGGAGGTGAGGTGTTCTATGCACTTTAATTAGTCAGACAAAACCCAGGAGTTTGATCTCTCATTCTGTCTAAAGGTATCTTCTCCAAGTCCTCATGGGGCAGTCACTTTCTGCCCATGTATCTCCTCTGATCTTTCAGGTATTCTGTACTTCCAGTGCCAGTCTGTGTAGTTGCTGGAAGGTGTTCAGCCTTTGCTTCACTGAGCCAGAAGGTAAAGAGATCCTAGTCTGCCATACTTCAGCTCACAAAGCGGTCAGGATCCAGATCTCTCGGGATAATGAAATATGAACTCTCTGTCTTCAGATCTTTTTGGTCCAGTCTTCAAAACTGCACTTAGGATTGCAGAATGTGCTCCCTGTAGAATCTGTGTCCCTATAAATGCTCCATGGGTGGTGCATCAGTATCCCCTCACAAGGAAGAACGAAGTTTGCTGGAGTCAGCGGATTGCAGCTGGGGTGAATGTGGTCAGATGGAGGGCCTGTACGTGCCCATCTAAGCCCCAGGTGTTACCAGCACTCTGTTTTGCACAGCCACTTGCACCCCCAGGAATAAAACATCTGATCAATATGCAATAGGAAAAAAAAATAGTGTCTCTTTAAAAAGAACTAACTAAATAAGCATGCCTCTTCTTCCTCTCTTTACTGGTGTTCTCTTTCCCTTGAGATCCCGCAAAGCAGACGTTGCAGATGCTGAATTTGGCTTCTGCTGGAGCCTGTTAACCTTTCTGTGTGAATGACAGCTCTCCAGATTTAAGTCTTAGTCAGTGTTTATGTTACAAAGAGGGTTAATGATGGTCCCCGTAGGCCTCTCGCTTGGAAAGCGAAAACATCTGCTGAGCCAAAAAGTGGTTAGTTTGCTAAATTTAGAAGGAAGAAATGCAGTTCCCAAAATTCACACTGCTTCTTAACAAATGTAGGGAACCAGTGGGGGCAACCAATTCTGGAAGTCGTGCAGTTTATTCATTTTTTCAGTTGAGTTGACATATTTTCAATTTGAAAACTAGAATGAGATTGCTGTTATTAAGCAGAAGGGGGCTACTCTTCATCTATCTGAACATTTCATGCAGTTGAACTCTTTTGTGTGTATGTTTGTTAGGTTAATAGCTGGACACGTGCCCAAGCCCATGAAGTTTACAGATGTTCTTGCAATACATCCTCAGAAACGACAGCTTAGCAGTGGATAGAGTCAGGTTGAAATGGATGTCTGCTAGGAAAGTCTTTCAACCAAGCACATAGACTAGGAAAGCTCTTGTAAGGATCTTTATGTTGCCAATTGCTGCCAGCACTCAGGCTCCACAGAAAAAGGGTGGAAAAGGGTAACCTAGCGAATGGTTATGGGCTTTTGTGTGTGACCTTCATCATCTGTCTTTATTTTTAATGTCTTGGGCAATGTTGTCATAGGGTTTAAGGTAGAGTTTTCCTGCTTGATGGGATTGCCAGGAACCATAGCTTGTGATGGCTTCCCTGTTGATGCCTTCATGATGGCTGGGGCCATGGCTGCTGCCAGCCATAGCCGTGGCAACAAAACAGAATGGGTTACACACTTCCCCTGGTGATCTGATCATGCCATGGGCAGGCAGTACAGACATTGGGACAACAAAATTCTGCCTATTGCACGTCTAGGAGAGATCACCATTGGTGGCCCAAAACCCTTCCCAGTTTGGTGCCCCTTCTCCCTCTGAAGTAAACTCAGAGAAGCTGGTGCTGCCACAGGGAAACATACAGCATTGCCAAGCATTACAGCCCAAGGTGGCTATGTCCTGGTCCACACCCAGGCTGGTGGGTGAGCTGATGGGTGACCCTCCTCCAGCTGCTGTCTGCCAGCTACATCCCCCCTCTCCTGAGCAGAGGGCTGGCCAAATGCTTCAAACCACAGACCCTCAAACTTTACTGGCCTGTTAACAAGCCTGAGGGTTTCAGGCATGACTGTACTTCGCTCTCCCTCTGAGGCTCCTGGTTAACCTTTTCATCTCCTGTCCCAACGGTTTCCTTGCTGGTGAGCCAGGAGTTCCAGATGGGTGAAGGTGTGTTTCTGTGGGTAAATCCCACCAGTTCTTGGTAATCTTCAAGCAGGCCTTGGCAAGAGTGTGCGAGGTGTGCTGGGAGGGAAAAAAGAGGGGTAAATAGAGCAACTGGAAAAAGATGAGCAAAGTAAATTCTGAAGAACTTTATTAAATTCAGCTTCCACATGTATTCTAGGGGAAAAAAAATCACTCTGAGATCCAGAACAACTTCAGTATCCGAACATATTCTGGTAAACATGCCTGGAATCTTCATCTTTACTGGAACATGAAGATTCCACCTGGAATCTCCCAGCAGAGCCACTGAGATGATGAGGGGACTGGAACACCCAGAGCCCTGAGGCAGTTAAGCCTGGGGAAGACTGGTGGGGGATCTCATTAATGTTTATCAGTATCTTAAGGATGAGTGTCAGAAGGATAGAGCCAGACTCTTCACAGCAGTGTCCTGTGCCAGGACAAAGATCACTGAACACAAATTGGAAGACAGGAGGTTCCATGTAAACCTAATGAAAAAATTCTTCACTTTGAGGCAGAGCACTGAAAGAGACTGACCAGAGAGCTTGTGGAGTCTCCATCTCGAGGCATTCAAAACCCACCTGGAGGTGTTCCTGGGTTATTTACTCCAGGTGACCTGGCTCTAGCAACGGGGGTGATCTTCAGTGCTTCCTTCCATCCCAAGCCATTCTGTGACTGTGGAATGGGCAGGCACAGGGTTGGAGAGCAGTAGCATGGTCAGGCACAGCCAGCCTGGCTGGTCAACGGGAGACCAACCAGGCAGAAGGACCCTGGCCGGGCACAGGGAACCTGGCAGAGCTGAGGGCAGAGACAGCCCGGCCGGGTAGAACAAACCTGGCCGGGCGTTGGAGGCCTGGCCCTGCCGAGGGCACCTGCCCAGGCCTGGGGAGCTTGTCCTAGCTGAGGACAGAAAGGCCCCGGTGGGGCAGAAGGGGCGGCGCTGGGCGAACCTTGGCCGTGCGCAGGGAACCTGACCGAGCTGAGGGCAGAGACAGCCTGGCCGGAGCAGAAAGGGCCTTGCTAAGGGGACGTGGCCGAGCTGAGGGCAGAGAGAGCCCGGCCGGGGCAGAAAGGGCATTGCTGAGGGGATGTGGCCGAGCTGAGGGCAGAGACAGCCCGGCCGGGGCAGAAAGGGCCTTGCTGAGGGGATGTGGCCGAGCTGAGGGCAGAGACAGCCCGGCCGGGGCAGAAAGGGCCGTGCTGAGGGAACCTGGCCGAGCCGAGGACAGAGAGGGCCGTGCCGAGGGTACCTGGCTGAGCCGAGGGCAGAGAGAGCCCTGCGGGGCAGAAAGAGCCGTGCTGAGGGAACCTGGCCCAGCCGAGGGCAGAGAGAGCCCTGCGGGGCAGAAAAAGCCGTGCTGAGGGAACCTGGCCCAGCCGAGGGGAGAGAAAGCCCTGCGGGGCAGAAAGGGCCGTGCTGAAGGAACCTGGCCCAGCCGAGGGGCGAGAAACCCCTGCGGGGCAGAAAGAGCCGTGCTGAGGGAACCTGGCCCAGCCGAGGGGAGAGAAACACCTGCGGGGCAGAAAGGGCCGTGCTGAAGGAACCTGGCCTAGCCGAGGGCAGAAGAGGCCGGGCCGTGCCGCGCTAGGGGAGCCTGGCCGGGCACAAGGCGGGGGGAGCCGGAGTTCGGCCGGGCCGCGGCTGCCCCCTGCAGTCCCCGTATCGCCCGGCCGGGTCTCCCCGGACCCCGCGGGGAGAGGAGACTCTTCCTCGTCCCTACTGTCTTCTCCTGTCTTTAAGGAGTGTCACCTCACCGGCAGCGGCTGCAGTGCCGTGTGGAAAACCTTTTAAGCACCGGCAGGGAAAGGGAAGCCCTGGGGAACCAGCGTGCTTCACAAATGCCGAAAACGCTCGATAATGAGTTTCAGTACCTGGATTTCTAACCCTGCAGAAAAAAATACGCAATTTCAGCAGCATTTTCAGTATTTGCACTGGATATTTGCTCCTGTAACATCTTGTGCAGGAACTGGTCGTTCAAAACTCGGTGGAGGTGAGTCAGAGTAGATCCAGAACAGGTATGGATCCCTCTCTTCCCTTCTCCTTTTGCTGTCATATTTAGTCCTCAGGAGGAGCAACTGCAGAGTGGTATGGAAGGAGAGAGAAGCTCCACTGCCATATGGAACCTGTATTTAAAACACGGTGGCTGTTTAAATTTGTCAGGAAAATCCTTAGCTGTTAGGTTTTACCATCTTCTGGGGGTTTTCTATGGATATTTTCAGCAAGTGACTTTGGAAAAATTAATCCTTTAGGGGTGAGAGTATTACCAGGGGCTGTTTTCATTATGTCTTCCTCAGTTACCAGGATGTATATCAGAATGATGTGAGGTTGCTTGAAGAGTAGTTTTGGAGCCTAAAGTATTCTGAGAACCAGAAATCTGTAGCCTCTTATTTCAGATATTGCAGGAAGAATTAACAAGATTGCAATCTTTAAGGTGATTTATAAAAAGATATTTAAGGGAAAGAAAGAACTAAAAGAAAAAAAAAAAAAGTTCATATCTTGATGTTGTCCCTAGTAAACTGCCACAGAAAAGAGGGTGAAATGGTGTTTTTTCCATTTCAGCTCCCTTGAGACCTAGGCAGGTGTTCTCATTGTGAATCATTTGCCTCACCTGTAACTTATTACAACCAAAAGAGAGTGGAATTCAAAGCCCTGGTCCTGGATTGCTTCATTTTTTTCAGGTTATGGTGCTTGTGCTCGTTTTTTCTTTTGAGGCAGGCTGAGGAGCTTGCAACACTCTCACCCATCTGTCAGAAGTGCAACAGTTTGCTGGCCTTGACAACTTCATTGAGAATCTTTGTTCTGAGAACTTAAAGCCTTACAGACTCGCCGTGTTACCATTTTATTTTAAAGAGAATCATTTTGACATGAGCTCGATTTCTTGTTTTCCATGGTTATTTTTTGATACAAGGCCTTTGAGTTGTTAGAGTGAGAGCATAAAAAAATTGGTTGAAATAGACGAAGATTTATTAGAATGTGTAGTTTGTTGTATTGATCTGCGGTTTAGCACTTCATCTTCCCAGTTCTTTGGATGTCAGAATACACTTAACAAATATAGCACTAACCTTGTGTCTATTTATTATTCTGAAGACGTGAGTTTTCCTTTAATTGTGACTTCGTCTGTGGGGTCAGAATATCTATCCAGAGCTACACAGCAATTTGCCCAGTTAGAAAATTAATTTTAGGTACAATTACCTCCTCTTTATTTGTGCATTTATGAATCTCTTTCTTTTTTTTTTTTTTTTTCTCAGAAATCCTTATATAGCTGCTGCTGCTGCTCAGATTGCCGTGGTTTTTGAAGAGAATAATGCTTATTGATAGTTCCCACATACACTGGCAGGCACATCTAAAACCTGTACTTTTGTGTTCACAGCTTGCATAATATAAAATGTAGAGATTGCTTGTCAAACTAAGTGTCAGCTGAGTTTCCTAGGAAACTCAACAGAAGATATTTATAGAACTCCAGATCGGCTTAATAATAGATATAATAATGTCAGTAGCTCGTGATCAGGGGTTTGTTTCTTTTTTTTAAAACTTTTATCAGTCCATTTTTCTTTCCTTTAATTTGTTGGCAAACCAAACCACTGCATTTCCAAACAGACCTGTGAAGACTTTCCTTCCAATATGGTGCCTGGCTGAGTTAAAAAACAAAGGAGTAGTTTGTGCCGTTCCATATAAGGAAATGCAAAGCATCCTACCATAAGAACCACCTTAATGCCATCTAAATTATGATACTGAATCCTTTATAAACAAAACCCCAATTGTGAAGTGTAAATACAAATACTTTAGCATGTCTTGAGTTGAACTTGTGAGTTTGAAGTTCATTACACATGCCTGCAGAGCAGTCACTGCAGAGTTAACATAAATCCTGAGCATGGGTTTCTGCTGAAGCTGCAGAACTACAAGACCTGTCAGAATTGTAGCAGGGCATAATTCTGTGAAAATAATTTTATCCCTGAGTTAAGGGGGGGGAGGTATCTAAAAAGAGAAAAGAGGTAGTGGTGTCCATTTGTACTCGTTTCTCTGCTATTGTATTTTCCTCACACTGATTCTTTGAGTAGAGCCATGAGCATTGCCACAGCTGGGAGGTACCTTTGTACTTTAAGCACTTTAAAGTTTGAATCATAGGAATTCAAAATTTGCTGATATGTGTGTAGGACTAGGGGGAGTGGAACAAGGCTAGAAGTGGGTAGGTTCAGTCTGGACATTAGGAAGAAACTCTTAGCCATGAGGGTGGTGAGACCCTGAAACAGATTGCCCAGGGGGGCGTTGGAAGCCCCCATTCCTGGAGGTGTGTAAGGCCAGGCTGTGTGAGGCTCTGGACAACCTGATCTACTGTGAGGTGTCCCTGCCCATGGCAGGGGGGGTGGAACTGGATGATCCTTGTGGTTCCTTCCAACCCTGGCTGATTCTATGATTTTATATATATATATATATAAAAAAGAATGTCTGTTATGCCAGAACATAATTACTAAATGCACCTAGGATCAGTAGAAATTGACATACATCCTTTAGAAAGAAATATAGAAAGTGAGTCTAGTTTTCCCATTTTAATACAGAAATGAAGATGAAGTTTGTGTGTTTTATATCCTGGTTTGAGCTAGACCAGAACCAATTCTGGTCAGGGATTTGACTTCTCATCTGAATCTCTGCTCAGTGAGGTCACTTTCTGAAGTTCAGGGCATGTTTGTACAGCCAATGGCTGCTTCTAGCAATGGGAGCACTGATTGGAAGAGTTACTGCCAAGGGCTGGGCTGCAGGAAGGCTTTGGCTTGGACTTGCTCCTGTGCAGACCAAGAGCACTGCCACATCTTGTGCCCCACCTTGGGGTACAAGAAGTCAGAGGTGGCACCCGAGGGGATGGGAGGACAGAACAGGTAACCCTAAACTGACCAACAAAAGACATTGTCTTCAGGATCACGCTGGAGGGATCACAGTCAAGTTCTATTCTTCAGTGGCCAGTGTCTGAGGAGGACTCTGTCTGCTCTGCCAATCCATGAGTTCCTGAATCTAGTTCCAAAATCCATCTCCTGAGTCTGGTTCCCATCTGCCACTGAATCCAGTCTGGAACTTCTGCCACAGTGTCAGTGGCCATGGTGGCTAATTACCGTTAGGAGAGCTGGGTGCAATATTGGCTTTGTATATGATTGTATACCTCTGCTTTTATTGGTGTTTTCATTACAATTGTTTTAGTTGTCTTTTCCACTCCCTAAGTCTCTCTTCCTTATTCCCTTTGCTTTTCCCTTTTGAGAAGGGAGAGGGGATAATAAGAGAGCATTTGTCACTCATTTAGTGGCCAGTGCAGCCCTAACTCTAGCCTTTGACAGATTCAGTCATGAGGCAGTACTGCAATCCATCATTTGTACCTACCATGTGCATTACCTGCCAGAGCTGTCTTTTGATACTCTCCAGTTAACCAAGTATGGAGCTTATGTGAGTGACACTGAAGAACTGATTTTCTTTCAAAAGGGGGACAGCTTTTTGTGTTTCAGTGCCTAGAAATCTCAGTGAACATTCAAAGTAGTTGCCAAAGGAATCTTAGGAACCCTTTCAGTATGAGAGGAGTTCTTCCTTTTCTGTAGACCTACAAAATTCAACCCAATCCTAATAGTGATTGCACATTGATTTATTGGTTGCTAGTGATACCATTGCCATCCAGTGCAGTGAGGTGTATTTTACTATAGATCACTTGTGGCAGCAACCTCTTACAAGCATGAAGCATTACAGCTGCTGTGTCAAAGGATAGGTTTTAAGTGCAGATACTTGTCAGCACTTGCTCTGTCTTAGCTGTGGTGTTGCAGTTTAGGGTATTTGAAATGGATCCTTTTCTACCAGGAAGAGGCTGATGATTGGAGTGTTGATCTCCTTAAGGGTAGGAGGGCTCTGCAGAGGGACTTGGACTTGCTGCATCAATAGGCCAAGGCCAATGGTATGAGATTCAACAAGACCAAGTGACATGTCCTGCACTTAGGTCACAGCAACCTCATGCGGTGCCTCAGGCTTGGAGAAGAGTGGTTGGAAGGCTGCTCAGTAGAGAAGGACCTGGGGGTGTTGATCAGCAATGGTTGAACAGTGATCTGGTGGTGTGACCAAGTGGCCACTAAGGCCAGCAGCATCCTGGCCTGTATCAGGAATAGAGTGGCCAGAGCACTGATAAGGCCACACCTTGAGTAGTGTATTCAGGTTTGGATCCCTCCTTACAAGAGGGAGTTGGAGTTGTTGGAGTGTGTGCAGAGAGGGCAAGCTGGTGAAGGGTCTGGAGAACAGATCTAGTGAGGAGTGGCTGAGGGATCTGGGGTTGTTTAGCCGGGAGACTACCTCACCCTCTACAACTCCCTGAAGGGATGTTGGAGTGAAGTAGGTGGTGTTCTCTTCTCTCTAGTAACAAGTGACAGGAGGAAACAGCCTGATGTTGCACCAGAGGAGGTTTACATTGGATATTAGAAGAAATACCTTCACCGAAGGCGTTCTCAAACATTGGAGCGGGGTTCAAAGGGAGGTAGTTGAATCCCCATTCCTGGAGGTGTTTAAACAACACAGAGATGTGGTGCTGAGGGACATAGTTGGGCACCAGACTTAGCAGAGTTAGAGAATGGTTGAACTTGATGATCTTAAAGGGCTTTTCTAACCGAAAAGTCTCCAATTAGGAGGCTTATCTCTATCCCAACCCTGCCATTGATTGTTTGTAGCATACCTCTCTGTTAGTCACCCCTCTGTGCCTTACCTGTTTGGAAAATCCAAATGTTAACAGCCAATAACCTTCTTGAAGTGCTAGTCGTAGAAGTGGGGGAGATGTGAGTTGGTTCTAAACACCACATTTAATCGTTTCCGATCAATTCTGCCAAACAGACCTTGAAACTGGGGAGCCAAGATGTATCATCTCTGATGTATACATCAGCTCCAGAAGGAATTCTTCTGCAAGAGAAGCACTGATTCCCACTGCCTCGTGAGGTTTGTGATGGCAGTTGTGTTTGTGCACAGATACATGTCTCACATTCTTAAGCAGAGCTCTTTCTATGTCAGCCATAGTCAAGGAGTGTTTTCTCCCCTGGCTTTTGTTGCCTCTATCGATCCCGAGCTGTGTAAGCAACCACTCTGTCCACAGCACTTTGCTAGCTCTCCCTCAAGCTCCTGCCTGTTTTCTACAGGTTTGTTTAACCTGCTTGCATTGACATCTTTCCTGGATTTACCCCTCTGCTAAACTTGTACCCTGATCAAAAGTGCCTGTTTCTGAGCCTATCAAATTGAACTGTAAAGAAACTGCACAGGAAACTTTTTAAAGAGTTTTGGAAACACAGGAGTGCTGCCCAAAGTGCAGGAACGTTACCTCTCATGTAGGAAGGGGGGGTTCAGCTTGGAGGCATTTTTGGGTGTTTGGTTTTGTTGCCTTTGTTTTTCTTCTCAAGATGAGAGTTGTGTTAAGGATAGGTGTTCCAGTTTAAAATACATCACTCTGCTGTGGTGTCTGCGTTACCCACGGGGGTATCTGAAGTTTAATTTTGCTTAATCACTGTTCTCAAGGTTTTGAAAATCATCTGACCAAAAGGTTGGGTGTGAACACAGCTGCTTTCTCCTGGTGCCCCATAGCTTACTATAAAGATGCAGTTTGCTTCTGGTGGCTTGTGGAGGGGGGAGGAGGTTTTGTAAAACGATTATTTCCTTTAGAGTTCATTCAATAGAGTTTTGTTATCAAGCACCCCTTGTGCTGAGCTAAACTGTGATCTATTTTTTTTAAACAATACCCTTAGCTGTCACACTTTGATCATCCAGGAAGAAAAGCTGGATATTTTAGCTTAGATACTGCATTTTGTTTCCCTGTTCTAACAATGGGAGTTCAAAAAGGAAAAATAGTTTAAGTAAATCTATACACCGCACATTTTCTTTTCCTTTCAGTTCATGTCCGTGGGAAAAATGGTATGAGAGTGACAAACAGGCTTTTGGGGGGGTATTTTTTTCAACTGGTCAGCATGGGTGAGACCCCTCTGTTAACAGTGAGACACATTGGAAAAGTCAAGAGTTCACCAGGGGTTTTGTCTTTCCCACTGCAATTAAGTTGATTCCACATACACACCCAAGTGAAACTGGGGAGGAAAACTTGCCAGCTGATAAAGGAATCTTGATGATATTGTTGCAGGATGAGTCAGCTGGTGAGGTACTCACTGTAAACTTCTAAGTAACAATGCAGAAATTCAGGAAAGCTCCTAAGTCATATGGGCAGTCTGGGGAAAATGTGCCAGCTGGGCTCAGGTGAAATCTAAGGAATGGGTGGAAGTGAGAGAGGAGAACCTGCCTGGTTTAGCTGTACAGGGAATGATTGTGCCTCGGTGCTCAGCCCTGGCAAGGCCACAGCTTGAGCACTCCATTCAGTTCTGGGCAGCACAGTATAGGAAAGACATCGAGGTCCTGGAGGGTGTCCAGGGAAGAGCAAAGAGGCTGGTGGGGGCTTTGGAGGGCATCTTGTACAAGGAGTGGTTGAGGGAGCTGGGGTTATTAAATCTGGAGAAGGCTAAGAGGAGATCTTGCTGCTCTCTACAGCCACCTGAAAGGAGGTTGGAGTGAGGTTGGTCTTTTCTCCCAAGTAACTAGCAATAGAATGAGAGGAAATAGATTTAAGTTATGCCAGGGGAAGTTTAGGTTGGATGTTAGGGAAAAATGTCTTTCCAGAAAGAGTGCTCAGGCTTTAGAACAGGCTGCCCAGGATGGTGGTGGACTCACCATTCCTGGAGGTGTTCAAGAAGCACAGAGATGTGGTGCTGCAGACCATGGTTTAGTGCTCATGGTATTTGGGTTACAGTTGGACTCAATGGTCTTTTCCAACCTTAGTGATTCTATGTGAAAAATCACATTTTTACATCTTTAATACTGCCATTCTAGCCCGTTCTGGGAAACAAAGATTGAGATGATGCTGCAAATAACTGGAGAATGTGGTTCTCTGCTTATTTTCTGATTCCTCTTTCTCTCACCCTTCCCTGTAGTTGTAAGGTTTTGTTTCACCTTATGCTTCTCACTGACCTTTGGTGAGACAGAGAGTCAGATTGTTTAACCTTCACCTCAAGTCCACTTTGCTTTCCTCTCCTTATGGCTTTAGTTGAAGTGGTCAGGGGTGCATGGCAGTCCCCAGCTCTTTGTGTGTATTCACACCCATTTCTACTAACATTACTGAGCCCATGCTTCAGACAACATGATGCTGGACTAGCATTATGCTAAATGAAGGCAGCACTTCACCTCATTTTCCTTTTTAAAGCCCAAAATATTTTTTGTATCTAAGCAACTATACAATGCTATGGCACAGGGTTAGTATTTATTTAGTGGACCTCACAAAATTACAACTTTAACTGTATCTGGCCCACGTGTGGGTACTGCTTAATGGTAAGTATGGAACTGCGTTGAAACAAAGCCTGGGTATGAAGTCGTTTGGCTCAGATGGAACCTCAGTTGGTGTAAGCAAATTGTCAGGCTTGTACCTTCAGCACTGGGGCTTGTGTTTTGCTTTGCAGCAGAAGTCTAAACCAGAGAAGGCAGTGAAAAGTGTTCTGCTAGGCAGTGCTTTACATATCTAAGTGTGTGTCTGTTTTTCTTCCAGCTTTTTGGAAAGAATTGACAGCGTCAGCATGGATGACTACACCCCCACAGATCAGGTCAGTGTAACTGATGGGGCAGGGGCTGACCATGACACCTTCCTGTGTGAATTCTTCAGGTCATCTCTTTTAGTCCCAACAGCAGCTGGAAATGGGGCATACCACAGAGTACCAAAATGCAGTCTAGCAGTTTGTTTAATAGATATTAAAGAAGCAGAGGCTTTGTGGTGGTGCAGGCTTGTCTTTTACTGTTGCTACCTCTAAACTGGATTCCTGGAATAAGTCTGGTATTTCTTCTCCATTACAAAGGCCTGCAGTGATAGGGCAAGGGGCAGTGGTTTCAAACTAGAGCAGATCAAGGTTGGATATTAGGAACAAGTTCTTTACCATGAGGATAGTGGAGCACTGGGAACAGGTTGCCCAGTGAGGTAGTTGGGGCCCCATCCCTGGAGATATTCAAGGGTGAGGCTCGACAGGGCTCTGAGTAACCTGATCTAGTGGAAGATGCCCCTGTTTACTGCAGATGGGGTTGGACTAGATGACCTTTGGAGGTTCCTTCCAACTCAGACCATTCTATGATTCTGAGTCCCACAAGCAAAGCAAGGGGAACAGTAACAGCATAAATGTAAAAGCCCATGGTTTCCCTCACCTGCCTTCACAACAAAGAAACAGTGTCTTATTTTGCTGATGGAAACCTGGGGGGAGGCTTCCTATGTCCATCAGACAGGTCCTTAAGAGACAGGAGTTTCCAGTGTGTCAAGTGGCCAAATTCAGGGGAGAGCACCAGCAAAACCAACAGGCCTCACAGACTGCTCTGTGTCATGCAGACACCTTCTTTCCAGCCTGTGCCCATCTTCTGTGGCCAGGAGAGTTTCTATTTAAGCCTTAGTTACAGAACAGTACACATTGTTCCTCTCTCAACAGAAGACTCTTAGTGGCAAACTCATTCAGTGAAGTTAAGGATGAAGTGGTGCAGCCTTGAAGTAAGAATGGGCTTCACCATGGTGCCTTCCCTCAACTCAGGCTGTGTGGTTTCCTTTGGCAAACTTACTCTGAGGTCATTACTTCTCAGTGCTGGTATCTCCTTGTCATCTAATAGTCTCAGCCAAGATTGTGGACCACAAATAAAGGTGGCAGGAGAGAATCCTTGTGCTGGTAGGTCAGTCCAACCACTCAAGATGTAAAAAAAGCACAGTTGCCAAATCTCATTGTGCAGTCAGGGACTGAAATTCAGAGAGATGAAGTGACTGGACAGAGACGACTCAAGAAAGTGTGAGGAGCAGAGCCTGTTCCTTCAGACCTAGCTCAGCTCTGTAACCACAACCATGCCTAATTCCTTTGACTGACTCTTTATGGTATCCTGAAACAGCAGGCAGTAAAGAAGAGTATGCCTTGTGTTACAAGGTGGAGCTTGTGTAGCTGATCCAACAGAGGATCGACTACTAAAGCCCTCCAGACATTCCCGGGCCACGGCAGTAGCAATGGATTTACTCCTCGTGGTCTGATTGCAGCATTGATAGCACTCAGCTGGAGAGAGAAGTCAATGAAGCAAAGACTCATTTTTGGTTTCATTACTTATGTCATTGTTGCCATGTTTGTTCCTGGGAGGCCCTTTCTGTACCTGGAGCAGGCATTCATCATCTAGAATTTTTTCCTGGTATTTCCTTTGGGAAGAAGTGTCCTGTGGCTCCAAAGCTCAGAAGAGACCTTTGGTGTTTAACAGGCAGAAAACTTTTGCTCTAAAGAATGTTTCTGCTTTGAAATTTTCACCTTGTTAGCTGCATTAGTTATCCTGTTGAATTAACTGCTAAAAAACACTACTTACCTTTCCCCCCTTGCTTGCTTAAGTTTTTTTGGCATTAGCCCAAAAAAATGACTTGAGTGTGCTTCACTTCCCACTGCATGGCAAGGAGAGCTCAGCTAGACTGAGCAGCCCTTCCTTCACCCCAAGAAGGGAGCACTCCCCTCTGCAGACAGGCAGCCTTGCCCAGAGGTGGCTTTTCAGGGTGGTTCATCCCCACCCAGGCCCTCCCTAGCCTGCACCCACTGCCTGAGCAGCAGTGCTGGATATCAAGGTGAAAAGTGCTGCTAGGGCTGACAGTGGCACACAGTGAGCTGGATCATAAATTACACAGTGAGCAATCATAAATTGCTTTTTGCCTACTTCCTTTGAGAATCCAGGAAATCAGTTTGCTGCTTTTTTTTTTTTTTAATTACTAGAAGAATGTTATTTAAGTTGTAAAGTTGAACTGGTTTGTAAAATAGGGAAGAAATGCCAGGTTTATGTTCAGCCTAAGTCTGTTCCATGATGCTCTGTAATAGAGCCTTAATTACCCAGTCCCAAGCTATTCCTTCCCCTGATTCCTGCCTTGTTCACTACGAGAGAGAGCAGAGTGAAGGTTGCCTGGGCAAATGTAAATCTGGAGGTTTTTAACATCTGAGTATTTGCCTTCATGACGTGAAGAACATTTTTCTTACTTTCATGTCATTCCAGAACTGATTAGTAACATCACATACCAAATGAAATGACCACCAAGAACAGGTTTCAGTGTGCATTAAGAACATATATAAGGCCTCCTGCTTTGCAGGTGTGCACAAGCCCCATGCAGAGGTGATGTTTGTGTCTATCCATGTGTCACTGTGGGCAAATACAGGTTTACCAACAGGTTTGACTAAGCTTTAAATGAAACATTATTTGATGGTTTTAAAAGCAAGTAAAGAGTAGGAATACAAACCCCTTGCTAATCAGCTTCTGTCTTCTCATTTTCAGGACCTGTTAAGATGCAGAGTATTGACATCAGGGATTTTTGAAACAAGATTTCAAGTAGATAAAGTAAACTTCCAGTAAGTTTCTTAATGATAATTTATTAGTCCAAACTTTTAACTACTTAGTTCAGATGTCTGTGCTCATACGTGTTCCCTACAGTAAGTTTAGGGTGGGAACTGGGTTTTTCTGGTGGGATTTTTTGCTTGCTTTCTGTAGATCCCAGGAAAATTGCCTCATATTTTGTAAAAAGAGCTGATGGCAGTTTTGTGTATTGGTGGTGCACTGTTGTGGGGTTGTCTGGCTGTTTATTAACTGGTTCCATAGTATAGCACTATAAACTCCTCAAATATTTTTGAGGATAAGATCATGCTGAAGTCAGAGGGAATCCTGCCACAAGTCAGGTCTTGTACAATGGGACAAAGGGAATCAAATGCCTCCCTTCTTCCAGGGAGCTGCAGGCTCTGTGCTTGTTGAATTTTTATGCTGTGCCTCTGTAAAACACCCATGATGGGGGTACCTTTGCTCACTAATTCTTGCCCAGCACTGATGGGGCATAGCTACCCCCATGTCCTTGTCCTTACAGAGATGCACTCTCCCCAGCACCCTTCTGAATATGCCCATACCTGTCCATCTTTATAGTACAGTAGATCCAATCTTACATGCCACATGTGCCTCTGTGGGCTGGAAAGGCCAGGACTTGCCCCGCAAATAAGCATGTTTTTCATTTTATGGGTCAATAGCCTTCTCTGGCAGAGCTGGGCAGGTGCAGCTGTGTCTGACATACAGCACAGTGTCAGCAATTCCCTCTCCCTTTAGGCAGTATTTTCCTGCTGCTGTCCTTGGGGCTGTCAGATTTTCGACCTGCACCCTCATGCTGCATGCTTTGTGTGACTTTCCTAGTGCACATAAGTGATATAACATCCTATGGCTTTTTAACAGCATGTTTGATGTAGGTGGCCAGAGAGATGAGAGAAGAAAATGGATCCAGTGCTTTAACGGTAAGGGAAAATATTCCACATTCTTATTTTGAGTTTATTCTCTGGAGTGTGAGCAGCTTAATGCTCATGTTCATAAAAAGTGTGTCACTAACACAGGAGTCCAGTGTTAGAGATCTATTCTTAGGGTGGTTCTAGCAGTTTAGGGTATGTGCAGCCTGAGGGGTGTGTGCTGGGATAACAGAGATGCTCTTTTCTCTCTCCCTCCTTTCCTTCCTTTATGTGCCTTGCCCAGATGTCACAGCTATCATCTTCGTTGTGGCTTGCAGCAGCTACAACATGGTAATAAGGGAAGACAACAACACAAACAGGCTACGGGAGTCCCTGGACCTTTTCAAAAGCATCTGGAACAACAGGTAAAACACCTCCTTTCCCTCAACCTCCCCAGTTCAGCTACAGTTCAACTCCTTACGAAACAGGAACCCCTCTTACTGTTTGCTCAGGTCTCTTCTATTCAGACAGTGTCCAGGTAGAGCCACGGTGCACACAGCGTTTCGCTACTGTTGCCAAAACAACACAGGGTGTAAAGACAGCTGAGAAAGGGCAAGTTCCTTGTGCCAGCTTCCATGAGGGAAGCAAAGGAGACCTCTTTGTGGCATCACTGTGCCGCTTGGCCAAGGCTGAGAGCATCCTCCAAACTCCATTTATAGTCTCCTCCTCAAAGGCAGCAGCAGGAGCAGCAAGTTGCTGCCATCGCGTTGGATCCAGCAGCTGGTGCTGCTCTGAACACCCACAGGGGCAGCCACTCTGGCAGGGCTCTTCTCTGAGAGCTGCCTTGTGGGCTGGTATTGCAGATCCCATTTGATTGTAACTGCCATTAAATCACCATCCTGCCGCAGCGTGTGCAAACTGCAGTCTGAACAGGTTCCTGATGGGAAATAAGTAAAAGAATACACAAAGTAAGGTTGTGAAGTTTTTGGCATGTGAGGGTGCTCTGAAGTGATTGAAGGTAGGAGGAGAAAAATGTTAAGGCAAGGCCCAAAGACACATCATGACAGTAATGGCTAGGTGCTAACTGGGGAAGGAAAGAGATTATTGTCTCCTGATACGTCAGGTGTCCTACAGGCCACCTTAAAAGATGGGATATCTGTGGGGGTGAGCTGTTGGGTAAGACAGTGCCAGCTTTCCAACCTGTCTCTTTTTTAGTTCAACAAAAACCAAACAAAGATGACAGCAACATCTGATGTTGGACTGGGTGCTTTTAGGAAATAACAGAAAGGGTAGGTTTAGAAACCAAGGCTTGAAGATTATCCCCTTCAGCAAATGTCTGCTGGGGGGTTTATAACTATATTTACACATCCTACACCTGTCCCACCAGCATAAGCACAATCCAGTCAAAAAAATAATTCAGGTCATCTTATTTTTTTTCTGTTGAAGCATATTCCACACTACTTCACTCTGTCCAGGCAGGAGTAACCAGTAAATTTTCTAGTATATGATGTGTTTGCTTTGGTTAAGGTGTCAGAGATATAACACAGCCCTTTGGTTTGTTTTTGACAGGTGGTTACGGACCATTTCTATCATTTTATTCTTGAATAAACAGGACATGCTGGCTGAGAAAGTCTTGGCAGGGAAATCAAAAATCGAAGATTACTTTCCTGAATACGCTCATTACACTGTACCCGAGGATGGTAAGGGCTGGCACCATGCAGGGGGCTGGCATGGCCCAGCCCCTGGTTCCTCTCTCTGTCTCTGTCTCAGACACACACCAACTCACAAGCACAAACCATTCCTTCACACAGTGTTGGTCAGGTAAGGAGCATGCTGGCAGCATGCCCCAGCTCAGTGTGCCCCAGCACAGGCAGGGTCTGAAGGGACTGTGGCTGCTGGAGAGGGCGGAGGGGGGCTGCTGCAGAGCAGCTGCTTTTCCCTGCTGTGGAGCAGTCCACAACCCCAGCAAAGCAAAACTGCTGGGCATGTCTCTTCCCTACCAGATGCTTCTGCCTGTGGTGCTAAACTTCATTAGGGATATGTTAAACTGATTTTGCAGCCATTCTGCATCCTCCAGCACTGCAGAACTTTAGCCTTTGCAGAGAGTGAGGGGAAGCCCAGCAGAGCAGCAAAAGAGTTTTTCCTCTTTTTAAAAGAGAAAAACCACAGCAGTAAATACTAAGAGAGCTGTGATGAAGGAACCATTATCATGAATTTGGTTTCTTATCATTGCAAGGACAGTGATTCTTGCACCACAGTAGCATCACAACTAAGTAAACTCTCATATTATGCCAGGTTTATAGCAGGCAGAGAGCTTCCCAAGTATCTCAGCTCTGTGCCCAGCACAAGTGGTCGAACTTCCACTTTCTGCCTTACCACAGTGGTGCCCTTGGTGTAGCGCTTACAACCGCCTGTCAGAACAGGCTTTTGTCCTCCACTAACCGTCAACCACAGCTTGGGTTGTGGAAGTGAAGATGGTAAAAGGCTGGGACTTCAGGACTGTGATGCTGAGTTTCAGGTGGACTGAGTAAATAAACTGCCCTACAGCCTGGCTTTTATAATGCTGAGGCCTTTCAGAAGAAATCTTCTGTCATTGTCACCCAAGTTCCCTTCTCCCAAACAATAAAGTAGATTGTGGTGTGCCCAAGCAGGACTTCACGGCAGATGTCCAGAGGAACCCTGAAGATCCACACATGAAGCAGCTCTCTGTTTTTAACCTGTAGTTGTTCATTTATCCCTTAATTTCAGCTGGCTGCTGCTGATGGTGCTGCAGCTCTGTGTTTACCCCTACCAAGAGTAAAAAATACATCTCCATACTCTGAGAACTTCTTCCCCTTTCCGTATTGTGTTTATTAGCATCTGATAGCAACAGGACTAGGGGGATCCAAGCTGATCTAGTGGAAAGTGTCTCTGCCCATGGCAGGGAGGTTGGAATTAGATGATCCTTGGGGTTCCTTCCAACCCTGACAGTTCTGTGGTTCTGTGATTTGGTGTCTTAGATGAGGAGAAATCACAATGAATGGAAATGAGTAGAGTTTCTC
Organism: Eubucco bourcierii; assembly: GCA_013396675.1. Lineage (NCBI taxonomy): Eukaryota > Metazoa > Chordata > Aves > Piciformes > Ramphastidae > Eubucco > Eubucco bourcierii. The sequence continues at coordinate 356,232 of VWZE01017116.1, forward strand.
TTGACTGTGTTGTTTTTTTATACTTCAATAAATTGTTACATGGCCTAGATAGAAATTCATCTGCTGACAGTCATTACTGACCAGTGAGTCTCCCACACACCATGAGTTTAATCTAGAGCCCCTTGATGAGTACTCCATCTAAATATTCAGATGACCTGGGGCCTGGAAATAAAATAGACACGAAAAAATCTTTTGGTGCTATCATTTTTTTCAGGTGTAGTCTTGGACTAACCATTTTTAACCCCAGATTCCTGCTGGAGCTTTCTTCTTCCTGCCGGCAGGAGCTTTCTTCAGGGCATGCTGTTCTGCTGCAGAAACCAAACAGCTCAGCTGCTTTTTCTAGTCGTGTTTTCTGGTGAAAGTTAAACCCTAACTCCCACTTGGTTTGTATCTACATGAACAAACTTGTGGATGTGAGTAAGCCTCTTTATGATAGGAGAGATGGCACAACAATTCCAGCAATTTTCAAGCTCCTGAAATCTGTAGCCAAGTTTCACAGTCTCCTTCCATTAGAATTTGCTATCAGGAACCTCCTGTGGCTATTTAACATTTTAATTCCTGTACTGAAGGGCTACTTCCTCCTTATTAGAGCTCTTATTATGACAAATAGAGGATTGTTTGCTTTTCATGTTTCTGATGTCATCTATTTTTTTCAATTGAACAGCAACACCAGATGCAGGAGAAGATCCCAAAGTCACAAGAGCCAAGTTCTTCATCCGGGATGAGTTTCTAGTGAGTAATTTTGATCTTGTGTGTGGTTCTATCATGGGAAACACTGGCAGATGGCACTGTTTATTTAGGGAAAGCTGATGGGGTTTTGCAGAAAACTAGAAGGAAAGGAGAGTGTCTGGCAATTCCCTAATTCTGTTCAGCTGTCCATCTTGCAGAACATTCCCCAGTGCCTGAATATTTTTATGCTCATTTTATACGTGGTCACTTGCCCTGCAAAGTGTTACGTGCCAAGTAGGTGTTAGTGCTGAGGTGGTAGGTGCCACATCCCTGGAAACGTTCCAGGTCAGGTTGGATGGAGCAGCCTGATCTAGTTGAAGATGTCCCTGTTTACTGCAGGAGGCTAGGACTAGGTGGTCTTTAAAGGTCCCTTCCAATCCACTGCACTGTGTGATTCCTCCAAGGGCTTTGGCAGTGTCAACTGGCAAGAGGGAATGAACAAAAAAGCTGATTTTATCCTTAAATAAGATTTCTGTTGCGCTACTTAAGAGGTTTGCCTCACCCTAGGACTGGTGTCATGGCCCTGCTTGAGGAATCAAAGTGTTTTGTCTGGTGACAATTACCCTTACAATTAAAGTTTCCTCCGAAGTGAAGCTGAGCAGGTGGTGTCTAATTTCACAGAGAGGAGCAGTGTTCAGGCAGATGATCACATCCCAGCACCACAGTCAGAAACAGAGGACTTAGTCCAATAGCACCTACAACTTCACTCCTACGGAGTCATTCCACCAGTGCAAAGCTGTAATGGAGTGCAGAACTAAAGCCCAGTGCTCTCTGCTTCTTGTCCTACTGGTAAAAGCTGTAAATGGGTTTTCAAAAAAACAACTTGAATCAGTAGAATTAAGAATTTCAAAGGCACTTTGCATTTATTGTAGGTATTGCAGGTATTGTTAGGATTTGCAGCTGTCGATGCAACAAGGAAGGAAGAGGCACTTAATTGTGTGCACACTGTGGGGATTTCTACTCACCGCCTTAACCTTCCATTTCCTGAGGACAAATGGCAGATTCCACTGCACTAACATAGGAACTACCCCCTAAAGAGCCAATTTAAAGTCAGATCTCTCTTGCAGTAAAGCTGAAACATTGTGAAGCAAAGTCCAGTTTGGAAGGAGGGTCCAACAGAGCCAAACTATGGGAAAATTAGGGGGAATCTCCTCACCTTTGTCTATTTTCCTTATTAAAACAACATGGAGGACAAGGTCCTCGCCCACCCTGATTCACTGGTGTCACAAAAGAGGAAAAGCAAGTAGAGAAGGGGAGGGCTGTAGGGATTGGAGCCACTCACTGTGGGTGCTGAGGGTAGGAGAAATATTTGGGCTGGGACCAGCACCTACCAATAACTGGGCAGTCTCTGGGACTTGAGTACGGGACCAAAAAGGGGCCAAAGCAGCTTCCCCCCCTTTCCCTGCAACAGGCACACGTCTGGTAGAGAGCATCCCCTCCATGAGCAATGTCCTTGTGTCTCTCTTCTGCCTTTGTTTAAAGGAGGGAACAAAGGGGACAGGGAAAATAAGCTCAGAGTGCAGACTGGGGATGTCCTTAGCGGGTGGAAGGAAGAGAAAGTGTCTTGTTTTCTACCTGCAGCCTGCTTGGCTTCCTGTAGGTCCCTTTCAGAGATTGAAATGCAGCTCTAAGGTATCCCCAGAGCCTTCTCTTTTCCAGGCTGAGCACTCTCTCTCTTTCAGCCTGTCCTCAATCCTACAGTGATAAAGAAAAGAAAAAGGGGGTTAACATCTTTGAAGAACCACAGGTGAAGTCAAATCTAAGTTAGCAACCTAAAAGGTTGTACAGTAACCTCACGAGAATTAAACGCCACGTGGTCCGATGTTTGCTGCTCTCTGCCACCCCTGGCTTCGTGACCAGGAGTTTGTCAGCTTAGTGCTGCTGAATTAAAACAAGAGTTCAAAGATTTGCCACATGATGGCACCAGAAGGGAAGAGAAATCGTAACTGGGACATCTGCGTGGCAGGCTGCAGTGCTGCCAGCAGCACAGAGGTGTGCAAATGCTAGCAGCTTGGGCAAATGATGATCATGGGATCATTAAGGTTGGAAAAGACTTGTGAGATCGTTAAGTCCAACCATCAACGCAACACTGCCACGCCCACTAAGCCATGTCCTGAAGTGCCAAGTCTGTATGTTTCTTGAACACCTCCAGGGACGGTGACTCCACCACCTCCCTAAGCAGCCTGTTCCAGTGCCTGACCACTCTTTCAGGAAAGAAATTTTCCTAATATCCAACCTAAACTTGTCCTGGTGTGACTTGAGGCCATTTCCTCTCATCACTAGTAGAAGAAACCAACACCCACCTCACTACAATCTCCTGGCATCAATGGCTCTTAAAAAAGCAGTAATATTCCACTCCCTTCACATAACCAGCATCCATAACTGGTTTTAATCTCCATTTCAAGTCTGTGATCCATACTGGACCAGGCCACAGACCTTCCATCTTTGTATCTGGTTAATGATTCTATGATCCTTAGAGCTGCCTTCTTGTAGATTAGTGCTGCCTTCATATAGCTTAGAGCTGTCTTCCAGCACCTGAAGGGATCCTACAGGAAGGCTGGAGAGTGTCTAGCAACAGGACAAGGGGAATGTTTTGAAGCTGAGGGAGAGTAGGTTCAGATTGGATCTTAGGAAGAAGTTCTTCAGTATGATGTTGGTGGGTCTCTGAATAGGCTGCCCAAGAAGGTTGTGGATATCTCCTCCTAGAGTGTGTTTAAGACCAGGCTGGATGAGGCCTTGAGCAGCCAAGAGGCATCCCTGTGCATGGAGGGGAGACTGGAGTAGATGATCTGTGAGGTCTCTTGCAGCCTAGGCCATTCTCTGTCCAGTGTCCCACCTTGCTTGACACTGCCTAAGACTGCAGGCAGCCGAGATGTGGCAGGTGCTGTGGGCCAGCTGCTGACCCTTGCTTTGTGCCCCAACAGAGGATAAGCACGGCGAGCGGGGACGGCCGGCACTACTGCTACCCACACTTCACCTGCGCCGTGGACACGGAAAACATCCGCAGGGTGTTCAACGACTGCC